>JAWZYT010005450.1:20000-49257 GCA_034508575.1 Petrolisthes manimaculis
CACACACACACACACACACACACACACACACACACACACACACACACACACATACACACACACACACACACACACACACACACACACACACACACACACACGTCACTGTTAGCTCTTTTATTTTTCATAAGATACCGTTCTGGGTTCAGTAACTCCATCCTTAATTATACATGTGTGCAGGTAAACCAAATTAACAAGACTCCATCACAAAAACAAGTACAGTATCACCGCACCGTTCCATTAATCCCAGCATCAGTCACTCCATCAAGATCCTCCATCACACCAGCATATTTTCTCTCGTCCTCCTGTCAAACTCATGAGCCTTTCTCCGTCCTCCAAGTTCGTTATTAGAAAATTATTAGATGATCACTGACACAACACAAGTAAGACGACGGTGTGAAGATGTCGTTAATGATAAGGATATTAATTAAATGACCCTGTGATGTATGTAGTAGAAATAATTGGAGATAAATGAGTCCTTCAAATATTACCATGAAACACCACTTATATGGAAGGAGCTTGTTTCATGGCATGGTCAGGAGAAATTAGAAGTCTGCAATTTTCATACACGATCATAGGGTCCTTAAATATGTAACATTCTTATTATCTGACAACGAGGAAAAGGTATGCATAAATCTAGCTCTAGCGGTGGTAATAATACAAGTGACAGTGATAAAGTACATGTTATTTATACTTGTAATCAAGGCAGTACAGGTAGTGAGAAAGACATTAAAGGGGGGAGATTCACTTTTATTACAGTGGAGCTCCTTGATTCCTCCTAAGTATGCCAGGAAACAGGACCAAATGAACAAAACTAATGGTGTTGTGTTGCTTGGAATAGTTTGGATGAATGTGTTGCTCCAGAATGACTGTACTAACACTTTACTTCCTGTTTAATGATGGTAGCGGTAGCGGTGGTGGGAAAGAGTTGTGTTGTCAGAGGCTGTGACCTTTACTGTCTGGAATGTGTAGGTCATCCTCCCCTGGCTTCTTCCTCACGCCCTGCCTTGCCCTGCCCTCCCCTCCCCTGCCCTGCCCTGCCCTCCCCTGCCTTCTCTTGCCTTGCCTTGCCCTCCCTTCTCTCCCCTACCCTCCCTTCCCCTGCCTTGCCCTCTTCTCCCCTTCCTCATCCTGTCTCCTTCCCTCCCCTCCCACCTACTCTCTTGTTTCATCCTCTGCACGTCCTATACTCTCCTTCCCTCATCGGTCTCATCCTCTCCACGCCCTTCCCTGTTTTTTCTTCCCCACGCCCTTCCTGCCCTTCCTATGCCTCATCTTCCTCACGCTTTGCCCTCCCCTCCCCTGCTCTGTCCCGTTTCATTCTCCCCACGACCTCCTCTCCTCACCTACCCTCAATTGCCCTGCCTCTTTTTGTCCTGCCCTGTCCGTCTTACCCTGCACTACTTACCCTGCCTTCTTTCACCCTCTACCCTACCCTGTCTTGTCTCACTCCCAACCCTCCGTCCTGCCCTACCTTGCCCTGTTCTGCCCTACACTACACTCCCTTTGCCTGACTTGTCCCAACCCCTGTTCTGTTATCCCCTTACCTGTACACACCTGCTTTATAATTATGCCACACTCCCCTCACCTTCTCACTTCCCTCCCCTCACCTACACACTCCCCTCCTCTCACCTACACACTCCCCTCCCCTCACCTACACACTCCCCTCCTCTCACCTACCCACTCCCCTCCCCTCACTTACCCTCTCTCCTGCCATCACCTACTCACCCCCCTTTCCTTACCTACTTACTCACTCATCCATGACACACTGTTTATGAGTTAACACCCTGAGTCTCCTGTTCATCTACTCACCACACCCAACACTCTCATTCCATCCATCAAGATTCTCCATCACACAAGTATATTTTCTCTCGTCCTCCTGTCAAACTGAGCCTTCCTCCGTCCTCCAGTTCGTTAGTAGAGTATCAGAAGGCACCCGCAAATACGAAGGAAAATACCTGACTAGAGAACGGATAATGAAGGACAAAGAACGAAGGAAAAATGGTGTCAGTGTGATACCCTCTTCGACATCTGTAGCAAAAACTCACTCCCTTATAATTATGTAATGGTGAGTTGTATCTTTCTCATGCAAGGGTGACTCATATTAGTGTCAATTGATAACGACTTAACAGATGCCTTCACTACTACCTGAATAATTTTTGAGGTACAATAAATTCCCTGTTGTGTGCTTACTGAACCGGTATTTATGAAGGGGACATTTACACTTCCCGAAAAGATTAGACATTTTGTAGCCAGAACCGTAACATGATTTGCCAACCTCGCATCATCTTTTTAACTCAGTAATAACACAATATTAATATCGCCTAAACTACAATACAAAAATATACTAGGGGCCCCAAAGTTTGTCCACAAGTGTTCAGAGAGTCTAGTAGTGAAGGCAAGTGTTACAAGACATGAGTTCCCAGGGAGTATAAACACTAAGGAAGGACCCACTATTGTGTCTCCCACCACCCACTAATCTTGATAGCTGCTCTTTCGTCACTATCAACTACACACACTCAGGCAACAGTTACAGTACATTGCTCCATTAACTGACTCTCTGCCTACCTGTTTGGATGACTGTATGTTTGTTAGCCTGTCTGTCACCCTGCCTGTCTGCTTCCCTTCCTGCTTGCCTACTTGCCTGCCTGCTTCCCTGCCTTCTTCTCATTCAGTCTGCTTGTCTGTCAATTAATGTCACTCACTCTGCCTGTTTGCTTGCTTTTTACTTCACTCTACTGACTGCATCACTCCACTCGCCTGCTTGCTTGTCATTACTGCTTGCTTGTTACTCCATCTGCCTGCTTACCTGTCACTCCACCCTTCTGCTTACCTGTCACTCCACCCTCCTGCTTACCTGTCACTCCACCTGTCTACTAGTTTGTCACACCCCACCAACCAGTCTTCTCTCTCACTTGTCACTGTAATTACCAACTTACTCATTTGCTGTTCGTCGCTCAACCGGA
Organism: Petrolisthes manimaculis; assembly: GCA_034508575.1. NCBI lineage: Eukaryota > Metazoa > Arthropoda > Malacostraca > Decapoda > Porcellanidae > Petrolisthes > Petrolisthes manimaculis. Next base: position 22,967 of record JAWZYT010005450.1, read on the forward strand.
CTATCTACAGTATCTATCATCTACATAAGTCTTCATCCTGTTTGCTTGCTTGCTTGCTTGCTTGCTTGTCAGTCAGTTAGAATTCCTGCTTGTTTCCATAACATAACAGCATGACTTTAATCACAACATACTTGGACGAATATCTATGAATAACTTACTATAGTCTATGAGGTAAGGATTATTAAAGGTGAAAATGGCCTGTAACTTGGATAACACCTGACTGACGGCTTTATGGGAGGCAGGAAAATACAAATTGGGAATGGTTACTATATTTTATTCCTCCAAATGCTATACACCAGGAAACACACCAGCTATAATAGTTAGTATACGATTGGGGAGTCTTTTGTTTTGTATAGCATAGTTTGGAGGAATCAGTAGCCTTTCAGATTCTCCCACAGTAGAAAAAAATACACACTTTAATTAAGGAACCCTGTGTTTTAGTTTAAGAAAATTGGAGATAAATGAGTCCTTCAAATATTGCCACGAATCACACACACCTATATGGAAGTGGAAGGAGGTTGTTTCGTGGCATGGTCAGGAGGAATCAGAAACCTCCAGTTATCATGCACGAACACAGCTAGGGTCCTTAAAACTTTATGGTGGTGGCTAGAAAGTGTTTGTTTACACTATACTCTGGCCTCTCTCTCTCTCTCTCTCTCTCTCTCTCTCTCTCTCTCTCTCTCTCTCTCTCTAACAGCATACCTTCCTTCCCAGGCTATCTTTTCTCAGCAATATAATGTTTATCTTCACTATCAGGGCTCTTCATTACTCTCCCAGCCACTGACCCTCTCTCTCTCTCTCTCTCTCTCTCTCTCTCTCTCTCACACACACACACACACACACACACACACTCACTATTTTCTTACTTACGGTAGCTGCCTTCTTTCACCCACATCGTTATTCATATTATTTATTATATATTTTTTGTATTCAGTTTTTTTTTTTTTTTTTTTTTCTGTGTGTATTTCGTTGAATGTATTGTGGGAAAGAATACGTCCTGCAGTATGGGATAGTGATAGAATGGTGATCTATAGGTGTAGATGGATTAGTTATTATGTGCATCGTAGACCCTGATCCAACCTCTCCCTAGCTCCTTTCTCTCTCTTTATTCTCTCTTTCTATTCTCTCTCTCTCTCTCTAGTTGCTCATGTCCCTCTCTCCTTCCTTCACTCCCTTCCTGCTTGCTGTTACTCTCTCTCTCTCTCTCTCTCTCTCTCTCTCTCACCCCCTGCTGCTCCTCCCAAGCATCGCCCCCCCTCCTTACCTACACCCCCCGTCCCCACCCCACCCCCGACTGACCTTACGCGGCGTGGGAACACTGTCTTGTAAGGTGACCCGGCCTGTGTGTGTGTGTGTGTGTGTGTGTGTGTGTGTGTGTGAGAGAGAGAGAGAGAGAGAGAGAGAGAGAGAGAGAGAGAGATAGAGAGAGGGAGAGAGAAAGAACTTGTGTATGTGTGTGTGTGTGAGGGAAAGAGCCTGTGGTGTATGTGTGTAGGAGAGAGAGAAGAAAAAAGTGCTTGTGTTTGTGTGTGTGTGATTGAGAGTGAGAGAAAAAAAGAAGAAAATAATTATGTGTGTGTGTGTGTGTGTGTGTGTATAAAGGAAAGAGTTTGTGTATGTATGTATGTGTTTATATACTCATTACGTGTTATATTTCAGTATAAATGTGTGCATCTGTGTTTGAGCCAGACCAATACACACACACACACACACACACACACACACACACACACACACACACACACACACACACACACATGATCAAACACACTCAATGCTTACAATTAAATTCGATTATAATTCTTCTTCACATCAAAAAGTCGAAACACTTTATTAACCTTAGACCAAAATATTATAATGTTGATACGATGATGAATTTAATGATGATTTTTTTTTTTTTATGATGAAGATTGATATGATATTTTACGATGATTGTCTGTATGATGAAGATAATGATGAGTTTTACTATGCTTCTCTGTATGATGATGAAGATAGTGATGTCTTTACAATGATTTTCTGTATGATGAAGATATGTATGGTAGTATATGATGACTCTCTGTATGATGAAGGTAGGGATGAATTTTACGATTATTTTCTGTATGATGATGAAGATAGATATGATATTTTACGATGGTTCTGTATTCAATGATGAAGATAGTGATGAATTTTACGTTGGTTTTCTGTATGATGAAGATAGATATGATATTTTACGATAGCTCTCATTCCTGTTTCATAAATCATCATCATTTCGGTCTTCATCATCATCATCATCAAGTCAATTATTATCTCTTATTATTTAACTATAGAATATATTTGTTTTCCCGATATGATTGTGATCAAATATACTATCAAATTTATATCTATAAAACCAAACATAATCCTCCCTACCGTAAACATTAAATATTATCTGAACACTAATTGTCATATGTTCATAATAACGGACATGTAGCGTCTTTAGTTTTATAAGCTTCACTATAATTGACTTTATTTAGCCCGCTGGCATTTCACATTGGCATAACCTGTACCGGTATGTATGTATTATCAGAATAAATAATGTTTGTTTGTTTGTTTTAATATATCAGTTTGTGGATAATGATTCTGTCGTCCAAATCCTGAGTGACGAGTCTTAACTACATGTTAAATTTAATTAATATACCTGCCTTTTCCTGTGACACATTTAATCGTCTGGCATTAGTCGAAACATTGTGTAAATAAAAAAAGTTTAATTAATATACCTGCCTTTTCCTGTGACACATTTAATCGTCTGGCATTAGTCGAAACATTGTGTAAATAAAAAAAGTAAGGTTATGGTTGTGGATTAACTTTGTTTTATTTTGTCTTCGTGTGCCAGGAGTATTTCCTTCCTACAATAAAAAGTCTTCAGATGTTTTAAGAAAATAATTCAATTGTCACCAGCTTTTATAAAGGGAACTAGTTAGAAGTTGTCAATGAATTGGATCCTCCTAATTCCCCCAAAATTGTACCACCAAACAAAACATGTACTATTATATATAAATACAGATTTTTTTTCATTGTGTAGTTTGTATTAATTAGTAGCCACCAATTCAGCCACAACACATTCCACCCTTCACCACAACACCTCCTGAACACACCACCATACACCCCACACACACACTCACTCACCTCGACCTTCCCTGGAATGTGTGTCTGTCCCTCAGGTATTTGCATAATCTGGTTCCTCCCTACTCGTCTGACCGCCCATCTAGTCGTCCTCACAGTCACCACCTCCATATACTGACCCCTGGGACGCTGTAGGATAAGGGTCATTGTTGTTTGTTAGTTGGGTTGTGTGGCTGACTGACTGGCTCCTCCGATGTCAACAAACGATAGGTATAGACTCGTTCCCACCAGCCTTCAGTTCTCACGAGGGTCTTCTGACTGTGTGTGTGTGTGTGTGTGTGTGTGTGTGGTTGATTTACAGCCTAGCTAGGGGGGTTGGGGTGCACGGTAGAGTGAACGGGAGCTTGTTAGTTCCTCACCTCTGCCTCTGATTACACGCTCGTGGTAACCGTTGAAAAGGCGTCACGTGAAGGCCAGTTTGTTGACATTTATATGTTTACACGCCAGAAGCTGTATATATTCACCTCCGCCGCCGCCCCGCCACCGCCGCGCAACCGTCACCTCGCCACCGCCCCGCCACCGCCGCCGCCCTGCCGCCGCCGCCCTGACGCCGCCGCCGCCCCGCCGTCCCGCCACCAGCGCCGTCGCTGCCGCCACCGCCACCATCGTTTTTTAATAATTAGTTTTTTTTTCTTTTTTTTTAATAATATATATATATATATATATATTTTAATATATATATATTTTTTTTAATTATTTTTTTCCTGTAATTAACTTTTTTTTTTTCTTTTTTTTTTCGTCGTCGTCACCGCCGCCGCCGCCCCGGCTCCGCCCCGCCGCCGCCGCCCCGGCTCCGCCCCGCCGCCGCCGCCCCGCCACCTCCCCGCCGCCGCCGCCGCCGTCGTTTTTTAATAATTATTATTATTTTTTTTTTTTAATAATATATATATATATATATTTTAATATATATGATATATATTTTATTTTATTATTTTTTGTTGTAATAATAAACTTTTTTTTTTATTATTATTTTTTTATTTATAATTTTTTTTTCGTCGTCGCCACCGCCACCGCCCCGCCACCACCGCCACCCTGCCGCCGCCGCCGCCGCCGCCGCCGCCGCCGCACCGCCGCCGCCGCACCGCCGCCGCCCCGCTGTCCCGCCACCGCCGCCGTCGCTGCCGCCGCCGCCACCATAGTTTTTTAATAATTAGTTTTTTTTTTTTTTTTTTTAAATATAACAACAACAACAACCACTATAAACCGTGTATGTATTTTAGTGTTTCTTTAAGGGAGAAACTGTTATTGTCAAAGTGGACAGACACACACACACACAGACAGATAGACAAGCAAATAAACAGAGAGAGACAGACAGACACACAAACAGACAGATAGACACACACACAGACAGACAGATAGACACACAGACATCTAGACAGACAGCCCTGAGGGGAGACAAAAGAAATTCCTCCAGGGACAGAAGGGTTGGTCACAAGGATGTCTGTCGTGCGTGACAAAATCCGTCTGTGTGTTTGTGTGTGTGTGTGCGTTTATATATTATGTGCGTGAATGTGCTTTATCTTCTGTGTGTTTGTGTGTGTGTGTGTGTGTGTTCTTATCATACCCCTTTTGTCTCATTGGGGTATACAGTATATGAATCATGGTTGGCAAAATTAGATGGACACGTGACACACAACAAAGAGCCAACTACACCATCATGCAGCTGTTCAAGTCAGTCAGTCAGGCAGGCAGTCAGTCAGTTAGCTATTTAGTCAGTCTTTTAGTCAGTTAGTTTGTTAGTCTTTTAGTCAGGCAGTCATTTAGTCAGTCGTTTAGTCAGTCAGGTAGTCAGTCAGTCAGTCTTCTTTTATTGTACACAGAGAGAGAGAGAGAGAGAGAGAGAGAGAGACAGACAGAGACAGACAGACAGACAGACAGACAAATAGAGAGACATTAGCAATATATTACGTAATTGCACTGTTGCACTCTGGGATGATAATAATGGTGTCTCTCATTAGGGTTTTACATGTTGTCTCTGTTCTTCACTTACTGTATTCCAGGTTGGTGTGTCAAGGCATCCCTTACATACTTAAACCATGCTCCTTTATATTGATTGATTGGGTCCTTTTTTATTTTCCTTATTTATTTAGTATCTGTCTTTGAGGGCATATAATAATATTTTTTTGTCCTGAGCTAAAAATCGTTCCCGTCTTCATTAAGGTGGTAATTCTTTTTTATTACTTTGGAGTCCCTTGATTCCTCCATAGTATGCTAGGAAACAGGACCAGAAGAGCACAAAAATATATTGGTGTTCTGTCTGTTGCTTGGAATAGTTTTGGAGGATTCAGTTACTCCAGATTTACCAACACAAAACTTCCTTCCCTCTTAAATTGCTATGTGTGTGTGTGTGTGTGTGTGTGTGGGAATTACGAAAGAAGGTTAGGCTACACTGAGCAAAGAAAACTATAAATCTTTCTATTGTTTTCTTTTCATTATATTTTTTTACTGTGATCCAGGTTGAGACATGTAGGAGGTAACGGATGCTTAATTATCGTTGCTATTCACTCTCTCTCGCCCAACATCCTTCCCCGCCTCTGGTCAAGGAACTAATTAACAAATGGCAATGGCCGAGACTGGAATGTTTTGGGTTCTTTGGGAGGAGTCTGTTACAAGTGTGGTGGGGCAGGACCGAAGACTACATAACATAACATACATAACACAACATAACAACATAACATAACATAACATAACAACATAACATAACATAACATAACAACATAACATGTTGTTGTTGTTGTTGTTTGTACCCTGTGATAATAATTAGGGTTATAAAAATATAGTGTTGTTGGTAAGTGTTGGTAATCCCACGTTACTTCCTTTCTCTTGCGTATACAATTATTGCCACATGGATTCACCAGGAGGAAAAACCAAGATTATTATTATTGTGTTAGGTTATCCCCGGTCAGTCAGTGTGGTGCCAACAGGGTCAGTGTGGTGCCAACAGGGTCAGTGTGGTGCCAACAGGGAGTGGCTTCTGGAGGGAGGTTTAAAATTTTGTGTGATTGGCAAAAAGTCAAACACACACTTTTCATAGGTTTAGATAAGTCTGATTGCTATTGATGTTGTTGTTGCTACTGTTATTTTTATCTATGGACAATGATGCTGTTAAAAAAAATTCCTCCCTTAATTAAAAGACTATTACATAACACGTATATATAATAGTAACATTCATAACAATAGCAGCCTTACTTAACTATTTCCATTTCCTCAGGATGTTAAAAGTACAGAAATCCTCAAATTTTTTCAGCCACGTAAGGATCATAATAAACAAACAAACAAAAAAACAGACATACGGTAGATTATACAACACAGACATTCATTACAGTTTCCCATTGTTGTTCAGAGGATATTGGGGACAGTGTTGGTAAATCTGGAGCAACTGATTCCTCCAAACTATTCCAAGCAACAGAATATCATTACTTTTGTTCATCTGGTCTTGTTTCCTGGCATACTTTGGAGGAATCAAGGAGCACCAGTGTACCAAAAGTGTATTATCCCCTTATTTTAATGTATTCCCAAACCCCCTTCTGTAAAATAACTAAGGATTATTACGATACTATTCTTTTTCCTTATTGTCTCACCAATAAACCCAAACACTTTATATAACACAATGCATTACTCCGTCGTCGCGTCGGGAGTTACAAGGACATTCACTAACCTAGATACGTAATAATGTGTGTGTGTGTGTGTGTGTGTGTGTGTGTGTGTGTGTGTGTGTGTGTGTATATAATAGTGGGTGGTTGGAGGAAGCTGTGTGTACTGTATATGTGTGTGCGTGTTGTGTGTGTGGTTGAAGGAAGTTACGTGTGTGTGTGAGAGTGTGTGTGTGTGTATGAGAGCGTGGCTGAGAGAAACTGTATATGTGTGTGTGTATGTGTGCGACTGAGGGAAGCTGTGTGTCTGTGTGTGAGAGAGTGTGTGTAAGAGTTTTTTCTGTATATCTCAGTGTGTGTACTCCAGCGTCGTCACGGGTGTAGCTGAACTGGGGACAATACTATAGGGTGGAGGAGGGGGTGAGTGAGTGGGTTGGTTTGGTGTCCTTGTCATCTTTTCGCTCTAGTGGCGTCGTTCCTCATGTTTACTGCCATGGATTATTACGTGTGTGTGTGTGTGTGTGTGTGTGTATTTAAGGGAACTGTGTGTGTGTGTGTGTGTGTGTTTAATGGAACTGTGTATGTGTGTGTGTGTGTTTAAGGGAATCTGTGTGTGTGTTGGGGTGAGGGAGGAGGAGGTTATGAGTATATGTGTGTGGAGGGGGTTAAAGGAGTGTGTCTATGTGTGTGTGTGTATGTGGTTAAGCGAATCTCTTTCTGCGTATGTCTGTGTCTATGTGTGTTTGTGTGTATGTGCTACCGTTCAGGTATTCACTTTATCTTTCATCTTTACCACTGACCTTCCTACTATTCCTCTCTCCCTTCCTTCCCAATTCTCTACCTTCCTCCGGTCTTCCCTTCCCACTTCCCTTCCTCTATACTTTCCCTTTCCTTTACCTGTCAGACATCTACCTACTCATCTCGTCTCCATAAACCATCACTCTCTACCTGTACTTCTCTTAATTAAGGGGTCGTTTGCTGTGAAGGAATTGGAGTCTACGTAGCCTTCTGAACAATGCAAGGAAATAGATCCTCTACTTATATATTGAATTGACCTATTTTCTGGCAATGTTTGGAAAAATCAGTAGCACTAAAAAAAAAAAAAAAAAAAAAAAAAAATTACTATCCTTTTCAGTTTAATTATTGGTCTTCACACGTGAGTAGCAAAATATGTTTGCTTCACTGACTTAGTCCATCAGTGTTCCTTACATAAATTAACTGTGTCACTAATTTTGGCATTCATTAGTGGTAACAACAGTGAGGTCAGTGGGAGCCAACGAGTGTCTCAATCCCCGAAAGAAAAAATTATATTCGTTCACGAGAATGTTAATATGACGCATCCACATGAAGAGAGAGAGAGAGAGAGAGAGAGAGAGAGAGAGAGAGAGAGAGAGAGAGAGAGAGAGAGAGTTTTGTATATGTAGCCTACATCATCATTATATAGTCGTAGAGTATGTGTGTGTGTCTGTGTATTGATATAAAGATAATACAAATAATTATCTCTTTCCCGTTCTCTGTCAAATATTTACCCCTTTATTATATTTTATTGAGGTTTGATTTCTCTCTCTTTTCCCTCCCTCCATTTTCCTTGTATTATTATCATCTCTCCCTCCTCCCATTTTCCTGACTTTCTCTCTCCTCCTTCTCTCCCTCCTTCCCCTCTATAAAATTTCCCTAACATTTTTCCTGCCCCTACTCCCTCCCCTCCCCTCCCTCCCTTCTTTATTTTCCATTCTCTATACCTTTTCCCTATTTTTGAGCCACATTTTATCTCTCTACAATGTCTACATGAAGAGAGAGAGAGAGAGAGAGAGAGAGAGAGAGAGAGAGAGAGAGAGAGAGAGAGAGAGAGAGAGATTCCAAAGAGGTAAATGTAGAGAGTAGATAGTAGTAGTAAAAGTGGGAAAGGGTTTGGTTGTGAGGAGAAGTGAGAGGGGAGAGAGAGAAGGGGGGTGGAGTAGAAGAGAGATAAGGAAGAGAAAAGGAGAAGAGAGAGAAAGACAAAAAACGTAAAAACAGAGGAGGAGAAAGAAGAATGGAAGAAGGAAGACAAAGGAGTAGACAATAAAGAAATAAAAGCTACATAACGCATATATACAAACAGACAGATAGACAGGCAGACAGACAGACAGACAGGCAGACAGGGACTAAAAAGAAACACATGTAGACAGTCATAAAACCCTTGTATAGCTTAGGTCTCTCTCCTACCATGACATCTAGGGAACTATCGTCTGTGTGTGTGTGTGTGTATGTGTGTGTGTGTGTGTGTGTATGTGTGTGCCATTGTAAGATTATCTATACACACATCAACACCGCAATATGTATGTGTGTGTGTGTATTTATTCCCACATCAATACCGGTGTGTGTGTGTGTGTATGTGTGTGTGTGTGTGTGTGTGTGTGTGTGTGTGTTTACCAGTGTTGGACTATTTATAACCACATCAACACTGGGGTACACATTTTAGACCGAGACTATATACGCAGTTCAGTACAACACAACCACAATTCATTTCAACATCCACAATTCATTTCAATCAGGAACATGTAATCACTTCAGCCAACAGAGCCTGGTAGGAATCGTTCAGTACTTTACATCCTGAGTGGCGAGCCTGAGAGAATTAAGGGGATAGTACTGTATAATTTTGGTACATTAGAATACGTATTTGATTCCTCCATAGTATTCCAGAAAACAGCACCAGATTAACAAACATAATGGTGTCCTGTTGCTACGAGTAGTTAGGAGGAATAAGTTACTCCAGATATACAAACACTGCACTATCTACTTAATTATTTCCTTTGAGAGGTAATGTCGTTTCCTCTTCTCGTAGTCCTACAGTATAATTTCTGATTATTTCGTTTTGTCAGAATGCAGTTACAAACACTTTTAAGTTAATAATGATCTAAACTGACCAATGGTATTTTCGTGCTTGAACATGCTCCTTTCTAGACAACAGAGAGTAAAAGCTAAATAGAAAGACTGGGATAGACCTTTCGTGGGCATTATTGTTCTTATTATGGGGAGGTTCTTTGGTTGGTGAATTGGAAGGTCTGGGATTCCTCCAAACTATACCACGAAACAGATTCCCTATTATTACCATTGAGGGCGTCTATTTTCTGGTATAGTTAAGAGGAATCAATAGCCTTCCAAGTTACCAACGAAAGAACCTCCTTTTAAGCTTGTATTATGATTAACAACTTGAGATAATTTTATGCAGCTAGAGAGAAGTTATTACCACATCACTCCCTGGCTGGTTGGTTGGTGGGTTGGCTGGTAAGGTTCTGTAATCGTCGTGTTCACATGGTCTCTCGCTTCATTCAGACTTTTTTTTTCCTTGCTGTTGGTGCTGTGGTGGGTTGCCAGGTGGTGGTGACCCCGAGGCAGGAGGAAGGGCAGGAGGCAGGCGACAGGGCAGTAGGGCAGGGCAGGAGCGGTAAGGTATATAAGGAGACAGGGCAGTAGGGCAGGGGAGGAGGGAAAGGTAGTAGAGCAAGGCAGTAGGGCAGGGCAAGAAGGCAAGACAAACAGGAAGGAATGAAGGGCAGGTGGGTTGGACAGGAAGGTCTAAGGTAGGTGACCGGCACGAGGACAGAACGGGAGTGTATATAGGATAAAGAGGAAGGGCATTACGGGATAGACAGGAAACAGGTGAGAGGACTGTATTACAGGGAAGGAGGATAGGACATAACAGGACGGCAGGAGGACAGGGTAGGAATGGAAGACAGGAGAATAAGATAGGAAGGGAGAGCATAAAGATAGAATAGAGTGGAAATACAGGGCAGTAGTGCAGTATTGGGTTAGTATGCATGATGTTAATATGTATGATTTAAGTCACAATACATAAAAACCCTCCCCTTCACCAAGTATTGTCAGGTAGAAAAGCAAATACTATGATGCATAAAAGTTCATTCCCTCAGCCAACCCCCTTAATTAATGTGACTGAAGTGACTGTTGTATGTAGTTGGAAGGACAATACACACTTCACCATCTACCTTCTGTTGTCCAGTCGTTCTGAAGGGAGGCAGGTGTTTCTTCTTCAGATATATTGTGTCTGGTTGAGGGAACGAACATTTGTGCACCATAAGTCCAGCAGACAATGTTGACCATCTGGTATATTGGCAGGGTGTGTTAAGGGGCAACAGATGCTGGGGGCTATACATGAGGGCTTCTGGTTACCTCAGAAATGTGTTATAAGTCTTTTTTTTTAACTATTTGAAGGAATCTGTATCATCCAATTAACTAAAAGTATGTAACCCTACAATAAAGAAGAAACTTTTTTATATTCTAGTGATAGTCAGCGAAAACGTCATTGTCTGTCGTCACCCATTATTCTTAGACTAAAGAACTCACTCAGACGTTCATGCATTAGGGTCCAGAAGGCAGACAGACAGAGAGGGCAGGGCAGGGCAAGCAGACAGACAGAACAGGGCAAGCAGGCAGGCAGACAGGCAGACAGACAGACAGACAGACAGACAGGACAGGGAAGGGTTGGAGTGAGGGCACGAGTCAAGGCGCCCCATCACTCATCTTTCCCCCCAACACCAACCAACTGATGGCATCCCGGATAAACTTGTGTGCCTTCTGTTCTCACTTTCCACTTGTATGTCTTCTTTTTTTAACTCTCCGCTAAACTCTTTTTTGTCTCGCTCTTTATTTATTTATTTTTTTAATCTTCTATTTCACACTTAACTTATGCTCCTTGTTTCACTCTTCATTTTATTTATTTACTCAATATTTATCTCACTCTTCACTTCTACTCCTTGTCTCACTCTTTATTTTCTTAATCTTTGCCTCACTCTTTACTTATTTTCCTTGTCTCACACTTCATTTACACTCATATTCTTATTTCCATAAATGCTCGTTGTCTCTCTTTTCATGCAGTACATACATGCATTCCTTGTCTCACTCTCCTCTTAATTCAACACCTTCTCTCACCCTACTTCTTTATTTCTCTCACCCTACGTCTCCCTCAATCTTCACTTAAACTCGTAACTAAAAGCAAAACAAAATTAGAACTTCCTCATACTCCAAAATCAACACAAAACTTACACACACACACACACACACACACACACACACACACACACACACACACACACACACACACACACACATGGAGTCTCAACCAGATGGCTTTCGGACTGAAGCTGGGGTTAAGTTAAAGAGGGGAGGTATAGGGGCCAGGGGAGTCAGGAGGAGAGGAGGTGTGGTGCAAGGAAGAAGGGGAGGGAGGGAGGTATAGGGGGCAAGTAGGAGATAGTGGAGGTATGGGGTCAAGGAAGGAAGGGAGAGGTGGTAGGGAGAAAGAAATAGAGGTAGGAAGGAGTGGATAGGCTGTGGAGGGAAGGAGGAAAGAAGGAAAGGGATAAGGACGAGAGGTAGGAAGGAGTGCATAGTGAATGGAGGGAAGGAGGAAAGAGGGAAAGGGGGAGGGCAGGGCAGGGGATGGAGGACTTGAGCAGAGTGGCCAGCCGGTGTTTAGGAGGTCAGTGTACGACCTTGGATTGCCAGACTGGGTAAAGAGGATGGCTGGCTGGGTAGGTGGGTGGGTGGGTGGGTCGGTGAGTAGGTGGGTGGGTGGGTGAAGGAGATGGCTAGGTGGGTGTGGGTCAGTGAAGGGGATGGCTCGGTGGGTGGGTGGGTCAGTGAAGGGGATGTTAGGTGGGTGGGTGGGTCGGTGGCTTGTGGGTGGGTAGGTGGGTGAGGGATATGGGAAGTTTGTTGGGTGATTACTTGGTTAACTGATTGAGTGTGGGGGGGTTGGTGGGTGGGTGAGGGATTAGCTGTTTGATTGGTTGGTCAGTTGGATGGATAGTGGGTTGTTGGATGTTTGGTTGGATGGTTAGTTGGCGGGTTGGTCCCTTGGTTGGTTGATTGGTTGGTTAGTTGGTTAGTTTTTTGGTTGGTTGGTTGGTTGGTTGGTTGGTTGGTTGGTTAGTTGGTTGATTAGATTATTGATTAGTTGCTAGGCTGGTTAGGTACTTGATTACTTGTTTGGTTGGATAGTTGATTGGCTGGTTGGTCTCTTAGTTGTGTGGTTGGTTGGTTGGATGGGTAGTGGGTTTTTTGGTTTGTTGTTTGGCTGGTTGATTGGTTGATTAGTTGTGGCATGAAGTATGAAAAAGAGATGCAACGAATCATCTTCTGATCCAGAACTTTTAACCTAAAATGATAATTATGTGAACTGAAATAAACACACCAAAATAATTACGACTCATTCCAACATATTGTGTCTTGAAGTGGTTAGAGCTTAATAAAAACATAAGCTTTAATTAGTAATATATAATTACTGAGTACTATTAAGTGTTAAATAAGTACAATATCTCTTTATGAGTATGTACAGTACGATTATAATCTTACTAATTATCTATATACTAATGAGATGTATGGTACCCGTTATATGTATGTGTTATAAGTGTAAGTAGTGAATTAATGAGCTGTACAGATCTAATTAACCATAGCGTGCAAGAAGCGAAGAGGAGAAGGAGTAGGAAGAAGAGGACGAGAAGGAGGAGGAGGAGGAGAAGGAGGAGGAGGAGGAGGAGTAGGAAGAAGAGGACGAGAAGGAGGAGGAGAAGGAGGAGAAGGAGTAGGAAGAAGAGGAAGGAGGAGGAGGAGAAAGTTGAATAAAAGGAAAAGGATGAGGAATTAAAAGGAATATAAAAGATTGTCAGAGAGTAACAGACCTATTGATTTTGCAGTGCTGTCTGACTATGATATAATGACTAGTCTGGTAGTGTAAGGAAAAGAATAATTGAATAGAAGGTGTAGAAGGAGAAAAGAGGAATACAAAAGATTACAAAGGAGGAGGAGGAGGAGGAGAATACAAAAGATTACAAAGCAGAAGGAGAAGAGGGAGGGAGAGAAGAAAAAGGTGGTAGAAGAGGAGGAAAAAGACGAGGAAAATGAGGAAGAGGTTGAGGAGGAAGGAGATTCAGAAGGCAAGATGTAAGGGAGGGGGTGAGGGGGGAGGGGGGTGAGAGGGAGGGGGAGCTGGATGTGCAGATGTGCCCAGGAACGTGCCGGGAGAAGTCCAGGTGGCAGACACGAGAGAGAGAGAGAGAGAGAGAGAGAGAGAGCGAGAGAGAGAGAGAGAGAGAGAGAGAGTAAACACGTGCAGAGAGAAAATGAGACAGAAAGAGAGGGAGATAAACAGACAGACAGGTAAATACCAAATGGAAAGAGAGGAAATGAGGAAAATGATAATTACGTAGGTTGGTGTGTGTGAGAAATGGGAATGAGGATAAACGATAATGGAATAAATGGAAGAGAAATAGAAGAGAAAAAGAAGGAAACGGAGAGGACGAAAAATAAGTAAAATAAAGAAAAGGAAGGGGAAAGAAAGAAGTAGATAGAGGAACGAATGAAGGAGTAGGAACGAGAAAAAAAGAAAGAAAATGTTCAAAAGGAAATAGAGAGAAAAGGAAGAAAATAGAAATAGAATAAGGGAAAAAAATATAAGGTAAAGGATAAAGAAAGATAAAGAAAGGAAGGATTAGACTCTGAACAGTGACACAAAACCCAGGTGATAGATACTAACACCCCCCCCCTTCTCACCCCTCATCCCCCCCCCAGTACCCTTCCATGTACCCACCTATAGATCCTCCATACATCCCCCCTAACCCCCCCCACTCCTTTCATAACACTACTACTACTACTACTACTACTACTACTACTACTAATAATAATAATAATAATAATAATAATAATAATAATAATAATAATAATAATAATAATAGTAATAATAATAATAATAATAATAATAATAATAATAATAATAATAATAATAATAATAATAATAATAATAATAATAATAATAATAATAATAATAATAATAATAATATTACTACTACTACTACTACTACTACAATACTACTACTACTACTACTACTACTACTACTACTACTACTACTACTACTACTACTACTACTACTACTACTACTACTACTACTACTACTACTACTACTACCCCCCCATCGCTCCTATTTATACCATACCAACCCTACTCCTTTCATAACACTACTACTACTACCACCCTCACCCTTCCTACGACTACCACCCCCACTCGTCCTTCCATACCACCACTACCAAGCCTACCATTAATTACTCCTTCCATACAAACACCGACATCCCTAACAACAACCACAAATCTCTCCCTACTACCACCACCACCACCAACACCAACACCACTCCTTCCAAACCACCACTAACTACCACCACCACTACCACTACTACTACTACTGACTGACTTATGGCCTTGGTAAACCGAATGCACTGAGGGCTTGGATACTGGTTACTGGATACTGGTTACTGGATACTGGTTACTGGAAGGAGTTTATGCATCTTCCACCTGGAGTTTCCACATACCAACTAAATCATATCAGAAAGTAAACTGATCTGGCGTCTTTTTATTTATCTGTATGCCAGCTCTCTTTCCTCAATACCTACACTCTTTCCTACCTAAGTATTTACCTACCTATCTACTTATCTACGTACAGTACCTACCTACCCTCCTACCTTCCTACCTACCTATCAACCTACTAACTAACCAATCAAGCAACCAACTTACCTATTCAACTGCCCATCCAACTGCCCTCCTATCTACCTCCTCAATTACCCATCTTACTACCCTCCTACTTACCTACCTCCCCACCTACCCATCTAAATGCCCACCTGCCCATCTACTGAACTACCCATCTTACTGCCCACCTGCCTACCTGATGGAGTGGGTGGGGTGGGTGGGGTGGGTGGGGTGAGATGAGAGTAGTCGCGAGCCACATGTCGTCCACCTACAGATAAAAAACAGGGGCCAGGTAACCATATTAACACTGTCCTAATTGGTATCAGTCGTGACCAGCTGCCCCAAACAACACCACCACCAACACCCACCACCCACTACCAACCCACGATGCCGCCACCACTACCACTAACCACTACTAACATCACTATCCCATCACCATCCACTATCCCACCACCCCACTACCAACACCACTACCACCCATTCCTTATCTGCCACCATCTGCCACTACTTACTACCGTTGTCACTACCACCACCACCACAACAACAACAACAACAACAACAACAACAACAACCACAATTAGCCTACTACTAATATCATGAGATTTTACTTCTCATTTATGACTGTCCTTATTTTCAGGGACTAAAGATTTTTCATTCTGTATTTCTTGAACTTAATCTGGATGAATGTTTACCGATATTTTTTTCTAAAGACATATGATTTTATTTAGCACTCACACACTTACGGACGCACACGCACGCACGGACACACAAACAAACGTACACACCATCTCTCATAAACATCATAAACAGAAGGCACGTAATCACAAAACAAACACACACACACACACATACACACACATACGCTTCTCATTAAAGAGGTTGTGTCAAGGTGAGACAAGGTCAGTGCTTCCTCACATTCCAAACTCACACACTCTTTGTTGCTTCCGTCTCTCATTCACCCCTCCCTCCCTCCCTCCCACTCTCTCTCCCCCTCCCTCTCTCCCACTCTCTCCCTCTCTCTCTCTCCCTCCCTCCCACACTATGTTATCTTCTGTCTCCCTCCCACTCCTCTCTCCTGCTACTTCCTCTCTCCCTTCCTCCCTTTCCTTTCCTCCTTTTGCTACCATCTCCCTACACCTCCTCCCTCCTCTCTCCCCTCCTCTCCCATTCTACCTCCTTCCTTCCTCTTCCCTATGCTTTCTTTACCTTTGCATCTGTCTCCTATCTCTCCTCCCTATACTCTCTCATCCGTCTGTTTTCTCTCTTCCTGTCCCCTCTTTCTTCCTGACTCTCTTCTTCCCTTATTCCCTGCAAACTTCTTCTCCCTACTCCCCCTCCCCCTTCACCCACCCTTTCATCTGTCTGTTTTTTTTTTCTCTCTCTCTTCCTGTCTATCTTACCCCTTCATTTCCCATCTTCCCTTTCCTATCTCCCCTTCCTCTTGTCTATCTGTTTCTTCCTATCACCTCCCTCCCTCATTCTCCCTGCTAACCTTCTCTTCCCTATACCTCCTTTCTTTCCTTCCCCTGCCACCCATCTTCTCTTCTCCATTCTTCATCTTCCTCACTCATCCTGTCTGCCCTGCCCATCACAAACCTATCAGCCCATCCCTCTCCCTTCCTTTCTTCCTCCCTTCACCCTGCCTTTGCCCACTCCCATTCATCACACGCCTCCACTGTAATACCCCTTCCCTTCCCTACCCTACACTACTCTGTCACTCCCTTCTTCTGTCAATCTCATTTCCTTCCCTACCCTTCCCTACCCTACCCTACTCTGTCTCTCCCTTTTCCTGTCTATCTCCTTTCCCTTCCTACCCTTCCCTACCCTACACTACCCTGTCCCTCCCTTTTTCTGTCTCTCTCTCCTTTCCTCCCCTTCCATATCCTACCCTGCTACCCTTCCCTTGTCTGTTTACCTTCCTTGTCCAGCTTCCTCTTTGTCCTGCCTCCTCCCCCCCATTTCTAACCCCCCCCCCCCCTTCCTCACGGACTCCCTCACCCTCTTCTTCCTGCCCACCCTCACATACACTCCATACATATACATACATACATACATGCATACATAAACACATACATACTTACAATTACACATACATGCATACATCAACCTTATTACACATACATAGATACATATTTACAATTACAAATACATGCATACATTCACCTTATTATACATACATACATACATACATAAACATAACCCACATTCCCATCCCATTATGTCTTATCTGAACTACTAATTCGACCTTCCTTACCCTTTACATCCCTTCTTTATGGCCCTTCACTATGTAGCCCTTAACCCTTATTTACTTACTTCCTTCCTTACTACTCCTCTTTCATATACAAATGCCTTTACAATGCCCACCTACCTTACATCCCTACCCCTCTCTTTCTCCCATCCCTATCCCTCTTCTTCCCCTCCCTACCTTTCTTCTTTCCTTCCCTACCTTTCTTCTTTCCTTCCCTATACATCTCTTTTTACTTTGTCTACCTTTCTTCTTTCCCTCTTCTTCCCTTCCCGATATCTCTCTTTTTACTTTTCCTACCCCTCTTCTTTCCCTCTCTATCCCTCTTCTTCCCTTCTCTATCCCTCTTCTTCTCTTCCCTATACCCCTCTATTTCCTTTCCCTACCCCTCAACTCCCACTCCCTATCTTCCCTTCCCTGTCCTCCCCTACCCCTTCCCTATAGTAATCAATCTTCACTATCCCTACAGTCCTTCCATTTACCTTACCTATATTGCCTTTCCTTCCCTTACCCCTTCCCTTATATTTACGACTAACAGTCAAATCTGTGTAATGCATAATGTAAATAATGGAGAATAACCATTGTAAAATGGAAAATAAATTATGATTCTGATTCTGATTCTGATTCTGATTCTGATTCCCCTTCTTCCCCACCACTTACCCTATCCTCCCATCCAACTCTCTTATTCTCTTCCCTTGTCTACCCCTCCCCTCCCTCCCCCTCCCTCCACCATCCCTACTCCCTTTTTTCTAGTTCATCCCTCGGTCCACAAAGAGTACCTCCCTTCCCCCCTCCCTCTCCCTCCCTCCTCTCCCACCTCCTCCCCCTCCCCCTCCCCCTCCCCCACCCTCTTCCTTACCATTCCGCTACCCAGGTCACGTGACTTCCTTTCCCTCCCTTTCCTCCACCCCTCCCCCATAATTTCCTCCCTCCCTCCCTCCCTCTTCTCTCCTTTATCTTGTTTCCCTGTTCCTCTCTCTCTCTCTCTCTCTCTCTCTCTCTCTCTCTCTCTCTCTCTCTCTCTCTCTCATTTTCTTTTCTTTTCTGTATACTTTATCATTTTTACACACTCTCTCTCTCTCTCTCTCTCTCTCTCTCTCTCTCTTCCTCCTCTATCATTTCCTTCATTTCCTCTTCCTCCCCTTCCATGTTCCTTTATCATCTGCCTTATTTTTCCTTCCTTTACACTTCCCTACCTACATCCCATCTTCCATCTTTCTCCACCTATAAACATTACCAAATCACCTTTTAATAGTAACCAACTTCATATAATTTATCGATTCTAGTTCTGAAGAAATAATAAACATGATATTAATAATCAATTCAAAATATAATAAACAAATACTCCATCATCAATTCTAAATATAAATAACAAATACTCATAATAATAATAATAAATTCTAAATATAATAAACACATACTCTATAATTCAGTACTAAAACAATAATAACATACTCTATTATCATGTACTAAATATAATAAACACACTCTATTATAATCAGTTTTAATTATGATAAACCTGCCCTACTTAAATAATAATAACTTCTAAACATATATACTCTATAATAATTTCTAAATAAAATAACACATACTCTATTATAATGTAAGTAAAAAAAAATGTTACATACTTACGGTGAAATATTTTGTTGTTGTTGTTGTTGATGATGATCGAGCCTCCAGTATCTTTGTTTACATCCAGGAATTTATGGAGTAGTAGGAGGAGAAGTAGGAGCATCTGGTAACTCTCTATGCTGCAGGAAGTTGTGTTGTGGACCAATGAGCGACCTTCACACTCACGCTCCTGCCTTCCTATTGGTCGGTGGTGGTGTCACGGGATCCCACCAACACACACACACACACACACACACACAGAGACAGGGGTGAAAATGTTTATGTTTGGTCTCGTGGTCTGTTTGGTTGGATGTAATCGTGGATATATTTATTATAATTATATATAGTCTTGTGGATCATTCGAGTGCCTTGATTCCTCCAGTGTATGTCAGGCAACAGGATCAGATTGACACAAAAATAATGGTGGTCTGTTGCCTGGAATAGTTTGGAGGAATAAGTTGATCCAGATATACTATGGAGGACGCAAATCTTGGCCTCATTCATTAAGGGGTAATACTGTGTTGGTATATAGAGAGCAACTGATTCCTTCAAACTATTCCAAGCAACAGGTGACCAATATGTGTGTTAATAATTTGGTCCTGTTCCCAGTCATACTTTGGAGGAATCAAGTCACTCCATTGTACCAAAAGTATCCTACATCCCATTAATTAAGGACCCTGTGGTCATGTATTAAAATTGGAGGATTCTGATTCCTCCTGATTATGCTATGAAACAAGCTCCTTCCATATATATAGGTGGTGTTTCGTGGCAATATTTGAAGGACTCATTTACCTTCAATTTTCTGACTACATCACAGGGTCTCTTAATTAATAAGATCAATGTAAGGAAGGAAGGTTTGACTGACTTAGGAACATCCTGTAACGTTAATATGGATAATCATAACAAAAACTCGGGACCCTACGAAGAAAAACCTTCATTAAGGAACCCTGTGATGTAGTCAGAACATTGGAGATAAATGAGTCCTTCAAATATTGCCACGAAACACACACACCTAGATGGAAGGAGTGTGTTTCGTGGCTTAGTCTGGAGGAATCAGTAGCCTTCAATTTCTATTCACGATCACAGGGTCCTTAATCAACTCAGAGCTCAAGTTAATCCCTCCCTAATGAGAACAGTACATGAAAAAGTTTTATCTTCGTGTAGCAAGACTGAGAATGTACAGTCGGCAACATGTATGGAAAGACAAATGAGAGACAGACATCCACAAATCAGAAGAGAGATGGTCAAAAGTTACTCCATCAAGGCCTTGTTGTTTATTTCATTTGAGGACAAGGAATATTATTTTTTTCACAACACCGTAATAATAATAATAATAATAATAATAATAATAATAATAATAATAATAATAATAATAATAATAATAATAATAATAATATAATAATAATGAGGCCAAATTTGTGATAATACGAATGCACAATTTATTTCTTTATTTACGTTTTCATCTAACAATTATTTTCCTGTTTTCGTTCTTCTTTCTACATAAGACAACTCCACCTCCAGGACCTCTTCTCTCCACACCCTCACCTCTCCACCCCCTCCACACACTGTCCTCTCCACCCCCTACCCACCCTCTAATCCCTCTCTCCTTTCCTCCCCCTCTCCACCCTCTCTCTCCTCTGCTGCCCCTCCCCACCCTCTCCTCCTTCTCCTCTCTCCTCCCCCTCACCACCCTCTCTGGACTCCACCCCCTCCTCACCCCTTCCTCTCTCTCCTCCACCCCCTCCTCACCCCCTCCTCTCTCTCCTCCCTCTCTGCTCTCTCCTCTCCATTCCTCCCCCTCCCCACCCTCTCCTCCCTCTCTCTCTCCTTTCCTCCAACCCTTGACAGGAAATGACCCTCCCCCCCTATCTCCTCTTTCTCTCCTTTCTCTCTCTCCTTTCCTCCCGTGGCCTCAGCTTACCACTTCTCTCTCTCTCTCTCTCTCTCTCTCTCTCTCTCTCTCTCTCTCTCTCTCTCTCTCCAATTGATTAATCATGTATCTACGTTTTATAACTATCTACTTTTCATTCATCACTATCCCAATATTCATCTCTCTTTATTTACCTATCTATTTTTCTACCTGTCCATCCATCTATCAGTTTAGCAACATATATACCTATCTCAGTTTATCTATCTATTAATCTATCTACCTATCAAACTATCAATCAGTCTACTGTATATATCTATCTATTTATCTGTCAACCTCTCTATCTATCTATCTATCTATCAAACTATCAATCAGTCTATATATCTATCTATCTATCTGTCAACCTCTCTATCCATCTATCTATCTATCAAACTATCAATCTATCTATCTATCTATCTATCTATCTATCTATCTATCTATGAACCAACCCATCAAAACCATTAGAGCAGAATGTATCAACCAGGAAACACACATCCCCACATCCATTGAAGAAAGAAAGTATCCATTTTAAGGGACTGTAAAATGTGTGTGTGTGTGTGTGTGTGTGTGTGTGTGTGTGTGTGTGTGTGTGTGTGTGTGTGTGTGTGTGTGTGTGTAGATCCCTCCTGTGTGTGTGTGTGTGTTTGTGTGTGTGTGTGTGTAGATCCCTCCTGTGTGTGTGTGTGTTTAGATTTTGTTTGTGTGTGTGTGTGTGTGTGTGTGTGTGCGTAAGGGTCCGTGTGCGTAAGTGAGAGGAAGTGAGGGCCTGAGGGGGTGAACTGGCTGGCAGGTGCATTTTGTGTGCGTTTATGTGCGTAATGTGTGAGGGCATGTGCGTATAGATGTTAGTTTGTGTGCGTAACTTGTACTCATGTATGTAATGTTTGAGAGAATGTGGGTGGCTTGGGGGGGGGGTGTTTAGGGGGGTGCGGGAGTAGGGGACAGGCTTGGGGGGGTGCACGAGTAGGGGGACAGGCTTGAAGGGGGGCTAATTAGTGGTTGCGGGAATAGGGGTCAGGCTTTCTACCCACCCCAAACCTGTTCCCCTATTCCTGCACCCCCCCCCCCTTCCAAGTCTGTCCCCTACTCCCACACCCCGTAAGTTCACATACGTATATAGTTTGAAAAAATGTGCGTAGGTTAAGTTATGTGCGTAATTTGTGAGGTGGAATATGTGTACGTTTTAGTCATGTGCGTAATTTGTGAGGTGGAATATGTGTACGTTTTAGTCATGTGCGTAAATTATTGTGGCCCCATGTGCGTAGTATATGTATTTACGTCGTTTAGGTGCACTGATTAATGAAAAACTTTAGATGCGTAGTAAATGTTTAGGTCACGTGCGTTATCTTAACTCAGTAATTACTCTTTATATTCCCAGGCTTACTTATTCAGGATATAAAGGACACATACACCAATACGTACGGATTGACAAGTTTTAATTAAGGTCATATGTTTTGTAATTGTGTTTTGAGGTTTTATTTCGTTTTTTTTTTTTTAATATATATGACTACTCTGAGGAATCAGTGAAACAGATTATATATTGTTAATTTGGTGTCACTTGGACTTGGGATTGTACAGCTGTCATTCATTATTTTGTTATTGTTGTTATAATGTGAGTTGTAGATGCGGTTATCATTCGTTACCGTAGTGTTTATAATTAGGTACATTATGATTGAAATAATTGCTATTATAAGTATAGTTTTATTTATTGTTGTTATTGCTTGCATTGTTTTATTCATTAATAAATGCAGTTATACTTCATTTATTCATATAACTAGTTTTGATAACCTATATTCTACATTGCCAGACTTCCAATTAATTAATATCATGACTCTATCAATAGTAATTATGATTATAACGTATCCTACCAAACCTTATCACCACCGAGTTCTAATTAACCTCATTTAGTATCTGTTTCCTTCAGCCTAATCTGTGTGTGTGTGTGTGTGTGTGTGTGTGCAACTCAGTGTGAACATCCTCTCTCACCTCACAACATACTGTACACTGGCCATGACCTGGTATTGTTGTTGTCGATTGTGATCTAATTGTTTTGTATTTGTTTTAATTTACGCCTCCGTTCGTACCTAAGTCTGTTTGTCAGTCTGTCTATTGGTTTATAGGTAAATTTGTCTGTCATTCTGTTTGTTAGTTTAAAGGCAAAATATTTATAAAAGTTAAGAACTATTTTTTAGGGAATCTAGTGCACCAAATAGTACACTAAATATTAATATTGATATTCTGATGATGTTTCATTTGTTATAACTGTTATATTATATATATATATTGAACATGTACAGTAGCCAGTTAATGAATAGAGGGAAGCTGTCAAACGTTTACACACACACACACACACACACACGAGTCACCCCAATGTGGATAAGCCGCTTGAAGTCTTTGATTATTATATTCCACGCACGTATTTATGACTTTTCTTATCTAACATTACTATATATACGTATTCCCAGGCAGAACATGATTAAGAAAAGAATTGTTCCAAACATAAACAAATGAAAAGGGTAACATTATTATAGCGTTGGTTAACTTTAGAAACAACTGATTCCTACAAACTATTCCAAGCAACAACATACATCCAGGCTACATAGATGAAATTATACCTGATCTGTTTCTTCGTACAGTTTGAAGGAATCGCAAGGCCCCAATTAACCAAAAAAAAAAAAAAAAATTATATCATCCCCTTACATATCAGCTGTCAACATTTACCAAACACCTACATAAAAACAACACGAAAACAGGTTGGAGGGGTATTGTTTGTTTGTGTGTGTATATGTGTGTGTTGGGGGGGGGGGGGGAGGGAGGGGTTAGGTCACAGGTCAGTATAGTGTGAGAAGATGTTTTTGCTGAGTACTTGTGTGACCTGCTGTGGGAAATGTGTGTGTGTTTTTTGTTTTTGTTTTTTCAGTGTGTAGCATAACGCATATAGGTATAGACTGTGTGTATGTGTGTATTTCTTCTGTGTGTTGTGTAACGTATATAGGTATAGACTGTGTGTATGTGTGTGTGTGTGTGTATTTCTTCTGTGTGTTGTGTAACGTATATAGGTATAGTCTGTGTGTGTGTGTGCTCACTTAATATATACCATACATCTGTGATTGTTACGTGTGTGAAATCTTTCTGTGTGTGTGTGTGTGTGTGTGTGAAGGGTCAAACGTATGTACTACATATACCTAAGCCTTCAATTTCTTCTCCGTTCTGAGAGAAAAAAATAATGAAATGAAAAAAATACAAACGTTTGGCTTCGGTAACCTTTGTTCATTTTAATTACAGATTTCCGCTACATACTCGTATATAAATCTTGGAGGATATGTGTGTGTGTGTGTGTTTGTGTGTGTGTGTGTGTGTGTGTGTACATGGGAAGAGTGCTTGGGAAACCCTCGTTATTTACACACACACACATACACACACACACAGGTTACAATAAGTATACATGATAGTTTACGTGATGCCAGACAAGTATACATAGCCTGTGTGTATTTACGTGTGTCAGTGAAGGAGAGGATGTTGTTTTTCTACGTACCGTGTGTGTGTGTGTGTGTGTGTGTGTGAAAGAATCTATGTACAGTATATATGTGTGTGTGTGTGTGTATTTGTGTGGGAAGAAAGCTATGTATGTGTGTACCTATGTATGTATGTATGTATGTCTTCGTGTGTGTGTGTGTGTGTGTGTGTGTGTGTGTGTATGTAGTGTGAAGGAAGTGAGCTATTTGTGGGTGGAGTTTGACCCTAAGTTGACCTGTCTCTTTGGTCATTTCACACCTTCCTTCCTGTTTTCCTCTCTCTCTCTCTCTCTCTCTCTCTCTCTCTCTCTCTCTCTCTCTCTCTCTCTCTCTCTCTCTCTCTCTCTCTCTCTCTCTCTCTCTCTCTCTCTCTCTCTCTCTCTTCCATAACTTTCTTTTATCCCTTATATTCCTATTCCCGGTTGTTTTTCTCTCTCCTTCCATACTTGTTTTTGTGTAATCATCATTTTTTCTCTTCTCTTCTCTTCCCTCTTTCCTTTTTCTCTCTTTCTTTTTTCAAACTTTTTTTTTCTCGTTTTCTCTTTCTTCTCTTCTCTCTTCCCTTTTTTTCTCTTTTTTTCTCTTTCTCCTTCCATACTTTTCTCTATCTCCTTTTCTCTCTCTTTCTTCTCTTCCCTTTTTCTATTTTTCTCTCTCCCCTTTTTAATTTATTTCTCTTCTTCTTTTGTTTTTTCTCTCTCTCTTTTCTTATCTCTCTCCTTTCACCCTTTCTGTATCTCTTGTTTCCTTATTTCCTTCTTTTATTTCTTCTTTCCTGTGTTTCCTCTCTTCTTCCACCCTTTTTTTTCTATTATATCATCCTTCTATTTCTTTTTATCCTTCAAGTTATTTTCATTTCCTCCCTTCATCTTTCCTTCCCTCTCCCTTTTCTCTTCCTTCCTTCATTCTTTCCATACCTTCCTTCTCTCATTTTTTTCTGTATTATTTTTTATTTTCATTCTTCTTATCTCCCATACATCATTTTCATTTGTCTACCTTCCCCTCCTTTCTCTCGTCTTTCCTCCCCTCCCTCATTCCTTCTTCTCTCCTTCCCTCATCTATTCGTTTCTCCTTCCCTCCCACTTCCTTCCTCTTCTCATTATTCTCTCTCAAACCCTGGTTCACCTTACCCTTCTACTTCCCATCCTCCTCCTTCTTCTTCTCTTCCCATTTTATTCATTCTCTCTCTTTCTTTTTATTATTCCCCGTTATTGTCTCTCCATTTTCCTTTCTTCTATCATTAGTTTTCTATTCTAATATTTCCTCTTCAGTGTTCTCTAAGTTAATTTATATACAGTATATACACTTCTCACTTGTCTATTTCTTTTTCATCTCTCCTGTCATCTATCTATCTCCACTTCTATCCAAACACTTATTTAATAATTCTTACCTCACTCTTATCTTCACTCATGTTCCATTCTCCTATCCAACAATACATTTATTTATATTTCTATGTTCAACCTCACACACATCTCCTATTTCCATTTTAATATCTTTCCAACACACACACCCCACACACATCCTCACCTTTATATACCCACCTAACAACAACACCACCAATTCTCTTCACCTCTCCTTGTTACTCTCACCTCTCTTATTGTTATTCTCCTCACCTCTCAAACTCGCCTTCACTCTCCATACTTCTTTTTCTACCTTTTTCAGTTCACTCCAATTATTTTTCCTTCTCCATGCATGCAGTTTTCTCCTCCCTCCAGTTCTCCTATCCTCTTCTCATCCAGGTCTCTCTCTATCACTCCACCTC
>JAWZYT010005451.1:0-20000 GCA_034508575.1 Petrolisthes manimaculis
ACCTACTTTTTTTTTTTTTTTTTTTTTTTTTTTTGGTCGAAGAGGGACACTGAACTATGTATCATACTATACTTCCTACTTTTTTTTTTTTTGTAAGAGGAAGTGAGGGGCGAACATTGGATCACTGAATTTTTACAAGGGGCCTTCCTGGTTGGTTGTCTTGTAACACCAAATGACAACTGGCAAAAAAAAAAATGGATGTTTCTCTACCTGTTGTTTATTTTATTCATTCATTCATATCTATTTAATTTTCGATAACTGGCAAAAGATAGGTGTTCCTGTACCTGTTATTTATTTTATTCTTTCATATCCATTTAAAGTTTCGACAACTGGCAAAAAGACGGGTGTTCCTGTAGCTGTTATTTATTTTATTCATTCATTCATTCATATCTATTCAAGTTTCTGCAATGGAAAGTGAAGGAAGGAAGGAAGGGTAACAGAAAAAATATAAAGGGGGCCTTGAACTGTACTCGATATTTCCTGGTTTCCATAACTGGATAAATGGATTACTGTTCACATGTACTATCTACCTACTGCTTCCGGACTTTCACGTGGTAGTTCGTGTATATATATATTTAGGAGATAAAACTGCAGGTGGAAAAAGGGCACTGAACTTTGCTCGGTCCTTCTCCTCAGGTTTCTTTTAATGGGAAGTGAAAGATGAATGCCAGGGGAGATTTTTTTTTTTTTTTTTTTTTTTTTTAGACTTCCTAATCTTCTACCATTTACCTCTAGGAAGTCTAAGGTGGAACTGACTCACATGTGTTGCAATGATGTATTTAGTCCCCAAGTGTGACCCTCCACCCACAAAAAAAAAAAAAAAAAAAAATACTGTTGTGTAAAGTATGTGAGATTTGGTGGTCTAAGATTTAAATACTAATGTCATAAAGGTTTGTGTTACAGAATAATCTCCGGTGCTCAGGAGTTAATGAGTTTATCTGAGGCTCACTTATTATTCCTGGTGCTAGCGAGTTTTGATTAGGATTGACAATTTTTCTCTAGATCAGTGACAGAGACCGATAGACACACCCATATGCGAAGGAATATATCAAACACAAACAGCTTCACCGACAGACATGCAGGATATCCCCTCACTTCTCTTCTTTTTTCTACTAGGGATTGGGATGGGCAATAAATGGCTGATCTGGACTAATAGCAAGTATAAATAGCAAGCCTGGAAAATGTAAAGAAAAGACGTGACGATATTCGACGAAATACAGAGGTGATTAAATTTCCTATGACCTGACCAGAAAACTTGCATCGAAAATACAATCTAGAGTTAACGACATTCAGAGAAAATTGTGGGAGAAAGATATAAACACACAAATACTGAAAATGGTTTGACTGCACAAAATACTGCACAGATAAATCAGCAGAGAACGAAATGAACGCTGGAATACACAGGAGACTGCACAGAAATACAAAGTTCAAAACAAACGAAATGTCGGAATGAAAAAACAAGTGTGTACAGTGTAATGCCAAGGGGCAAGAAATAAACCAGCAAACCAGCCATATAAAATAAAACAGTAAAACAACCATCACCGCGGTGGGCAGTATTACTTATCATAAAATTCCTGTGCCATCGGTTCACCTAATTAGTGTATATATTTGTGGGTCTTTCTTGCATTTTGGGTGAGGTGTATGAGTTGGGAATGTTTGGGGCATTGGGTTGTCCTGGTTCAGAGGAAATGCTGTTCCGAAGGTGGATGAGTCCACCTTCTTGGTGGACCAATTGCATCCCTGAGAGGATTAGAATTGAAGCCATAGTCACAAGCCTGATCTTTCTCTCCTTCCATACGAGGCTTGACGTATGCTTCTCTTCCTATCCTTTCTTCCTGGTGAGGGCTGGTTCTGCCTCATTTTTTATTGTGTTGATATTTGTGTTGTTTCTACATTCTCGTTTTGTGTTGTTGTTTCTGTTGTGTTCTTGGTGTTGTTTGTCTGTTCTCTCTGTTTTGAGCTTTGTTTTGATGTGTGTGTGTAATTCTGTAAGTATAGATGTATGTATTGTACAGTATAATTATATTCTTGAATAGTGTATATATTTGTGTATGTGAGTATAAAATTTGCATAACCAGCCTACCTACATCATGATCCACAGTGAACGTAAGGATAAAAAATGTTTCCAGCAAGTAGTTCTATATAAATATTAAATAATAAATGCATATAATACCAAGTGACGAGTCGGGTAGCTCTGATTGCCTACCAGGCGTGCTAAATTGGGGGTAAAAAGAGGGAAACGAGCCTAAAATTGGAAGCAACAGGACGGAAAACACAAATGACATTGTTTTGTGGCTGGAATATAAATGGAAGTATACGAGGCATAAAGATGGAATATACAGCAACAACACTGGGAATCATAGAAATAACATTGGGAGTAGTAACAAAGGGAAATAGAGAGTAACAGTGGAAATTTTTGGAGGGATTATTAAGATTATCACTGGGAGTAACAGGCATATATTGTATATTATGATACTTGAATTAACAGAAATGAAACACTGTAACATTTGGGAGTAACAGAAAATAAACACACTAAAATAATCCAACAGAGATAAGTTTGGCATAACAGATAAATTGAAGAGTGACAGAAACAGAAACACACACTTTATCCAACAGGGAGGAGGGGGAGAGGGAGTGGGAGTACCAGATAAATTGGGAGTGACAGGAATGAAACACACTTGGACTAACAGGAATAACATTGGAGTAACGGGACGGAAACAGGAATAAACCAATCAGCGAGGCGGTCCCTTTGCCCTTCACACAATCGGAACCAACACAGACACGGCTTGGAGGGGACGGTGACGTGTGTGTGTGTGTGTGTGTGTGTGTGTGTGTGTGTGTGTGTGTGTGTGTGTGTGTGTGTGTGTGTGTGTGTGTGTGTGTGTGTAGGGGGGAAGGAAGGAAGGAAGGAAAGGTGGATGTGGTGAGGGAGGGAGGGCAGGCAGGGAAGGTGTTTGGTGTGAGATAGGGGAAGGAGGGGAGGTTGTGGTGTGTGTGTGTGTGTGTGTGTGTGTGTGTGTGTTGTGTGCAGGGTGGGAAGGAAGGAAGGAAGGAAAGGTGGGTGGGTGTGGTGAGGGAAGGAGGGGGGAGGGAGGGCTGGCAGGGAAGGTGTTTGGTATGAGATAGAGGGAGAAGGGAGGTTGTGTGTTGTGGTTGGTTAGAGAGAAACCATGGGTGTGTGTGTGTGTGGTGAAAGAAGGTGCTTGCGTGTGTGTTAAGAGAAGGTTGATTGATTAATTGATTGATTGATTGATTGATATTAGGCGCCGCAACATGGTAAGAGAAGGGATGAAGGGGAGTGTAGGTATAGGAAGCTTGAGGCCTATTGAAGGGCGAGCAAAGATAGAATACAAAATAAAAAGAGGTATGTGACAGGTATGACAGGGAATAAAATATGGATTGTAGCTGAAACAAAGTGAAGGGAGATGGTCGAGTTCAAATTATTTTAGTAAGTGAGATGTGGGGAAGTTGAAGGTGGTTTGAAACGGGAGAGAGAATTCGATGTAGTGGAGAGAGGGGTCTGGGAGGAAGGGATGGGGGGTGGGGGGTGGAGAGGAAGGTATCAGAGAGAGGAAAGGGTTGAGGAAATGGAAGGGGTGTGTGGAAGTAGGGTTGTGAAGAGGAAGGTTATGGTGTAGAGAAGGAAAGGTTATGTGGAGAGGAAGGGAGTGTGGAGAGCGCGAGTGTGTGGAGAGGAAGGGAGTGTGGAGAGGAAGGGAGTGTGGAGAGGAAGGGAGTGTGGAGAGGGAGGGAGTGTGGAGAGGGAGAAAGTGCGAAGAGGGAAGGAGAGTAGAGAGGGAGGGAGTGTGGAGCGGGAGGGAGGAAATACGAAGAGGGATGGAGAGTGTAGAGAATGGGCGTGTGGAGAGGCTAGGTGTGGGAGGACAGACAAGGATAAACTGTGATGTGTGGAGCTAGAGGGCGTAGGACGGTAGATAAGGCAATGAGAGAGAGAGAGAGAGAGAGAGAGAGAGAGAGAGAGAGAGAGAGAGAGAGAGAGAGAGAGAGAGAGAGAGAGAGAGAGGAGAGAGAGAGAGAGAGAGAGAGAGAGAGAGAGAGAGAGAGAGAGAGAGAGAGAGAGAGAGAGAGAGAGAGAGAGAGAGAGAGAGAGAGGAGAGAGAGAGAGAGAGAGAGAGAGAGAGAGAGAGAATGTGTCAGGCAGAGGGATAAGATTACGAGAGAGTTTTGGGTGTGGGATATACTTGTTACCTAATAATACATCTATTTTCATGGAATTTCACGAGATGATAAAACAAACATACAATAATTATACATGTCTTTGTTCCACACTGTGTTATAATTATCTGACGAGTCACCAGATGGCACGAAACGCCGAAACTCAACTTAATACAATTTCCAGTCGTAGTGAAGGCGATTAAAATATACTGCAATTATTGTATTAAAAATTATATATACTGGTACTGTACGTTTCAGATTAGCTCTTGCTATTTTTGAAAGATATACAGTATATTTGAATGATAATTAGGCAATGCATGATACAAACATAATGATTGCACTGAGAGGCACACAAAATAATAACAAAAGATGATAATTTTGTGCCTGAAATCTCCCTGATCACGATGATAACTGAATCCATTACACACAGTGACAATGAAAATCCAGGGATTAAACGATGCAATGAATCAGCCAAATAATTGTCCCTGAAGCTATTTTAACTCGGTGTTATTATCTATACAGCATATCTGTAATTGCCACTTTATCTAATCACTTGTGAGGATATTATCATTTTCATCTTTCTCCCGTTGTATTGTGTTGTTGCGAAGGTTTTTTTTTTTTCATACCACATTATTGTTTTTCTTAAGGGGGAAATTTTGTGTTTGGTAAATCATATCATGTTTTATTTTATTTCTGTTGTATTGTGTTCTTGTCAGGTGTAGTTTTCTTTCCACGTTATTTATTTACATTTCTCGTGTTAATTGAGGGACAATTTTCCTTCCACGTTATTATTTACATTTCTCGTGTTATTTTTAGGGACAGTTTTCCTACTACGTTATTATTTACATTTCTCCTGTTATATTTTCAACCTTCTTCCTTTTATACTGTGTTACTGGACGAGATGTTTTTCCTTCTCTGTGTCGGCCACACTCTGTGCTGGACGACTTAACGTAAAAATTGCCTGACACTCCCGTCACGCAACTGACAGAACCCAATTTTCTTGAATCCCTCACAGTTTCGAAATCCTTAAATCGTTCTCCAAAAATAAATTCTGCTCGTATTTAGAGGAATAATTCCATATTTTCAGATTAGGTTTAAAGGCAGCATCATGTTACTAAATATAATTATCTACGGAGTGAATTTGCTTCGTGAAGTAATTTAGAGGAATAATTAACATCCAAATTCGTGCACAGTGCAGTATAGAGTTTTAAGGATTAATTAAGGATGTATAATCTCTAATTAGTTCAGTAGGGAAATTATCGAACAAATCTCCCTGTTTTTTATCATTACTGATTCACTTTTCTAAAATGGTAGCACAGTATTTCACCAGAAAGGATTATTTGGGTTCACGTGAATGGAATACAACACAAGGGGGTCGTTAAAAAGAGATTCCAGCCAAGGAGGAGGAGGAGGAGGAGGAGGAGGAGGAGGAGGAGGAGGAGGAGGAGGAGGAGGAGGAGGAGGAGGAGGAGGAGGAGGAGGAGGAGGAGAGGGTGAAGACGGTGAAGTGAGTGTGAATCTAAAGGAGAAAGAGGATAGGAATGATTGTAAAAAAAAAAAAAAAAAAAACATCGAAAGAACTGAAGTGCTATAAATTTTTAAGAAAGTGAAGAGGAGGTTAACTGATAATGAAAATGAGAAACAGGAGGGCAATGGTAATGAGGAGAAGCAAGAGGAGGAATATGATAATGAGGAAGGAGATAAGGAAATTGGGAAGGAACAGGGGGCAGGGAAGAAGCAGGAGAAGGAGAGAAATAGATGTTGCAACAGAAGGGGAAGAAGATAGAAATTGAAGAAGAGAAGGAAAACGTTGATTATTATGATAATGTCTGGTGATGAGGATGATAATAAAGAGGAAGAAGAAAATAACTATAAACTTGGATATATATAAAAAAAAGCAAGTAATGTGGAAGAAGAAATAAATTATAATGAGGTAAAATAATGAAAGAGAAGATAAACAGGACTTTGAAGGACTTGTGAAGGAATGGAAAGGACAGGACGCTACTAATGAGGGTACTTCCAACTCAGACATAATAATAATAATAAAAATAATAAAAATAATATCTTGTTGATAATTACGAAGCCTAGACACACGAGTCACAATAACAAACCAACATTCATTCATTCATTCAGGTTTTCACATGAGAGTATTTTCTGGCTTGGTTGTCACATCATCTAGATCAGTGCTGGCTATAACGAAGGTGTATCGAAGGAAAAGGTTATTATTTTATTCTCCATTTAGGACAGTTATTCATTACCGTCCATATCGTGTTGTATTCAGTCAAAAGTTTAAATAGTCAAATAATGCTGGAAGTGCCTAATTTGTTTCGACACACTTACTAGTTCATTACTAAGTATCTCGACACACTTACTCGTTCATTACTAACTGTTCACTCACTCTCTGTAAAATTGCAGGAAACTGGAGGCAATATTATAACCTAAAAACACCACATAATAATACCTGCCTTGAACGTGGCCGATTCATGGTATAGTTTGGAGGAAGCAGTAGTCGACAAACTCTTCAAAACACTCTGCTAACCTCTGTAGAAACACGGGTGACTTACTTACCTGCAAAGAAAAAAGAAAAGAAGATATAAATTATAGAATAAACCCCCATAACTCAACAATGAAGGAGAGTAAACACCTTTAAATTCACCCCATGGAAAGTAAACAAGAATGGAAGCACAGTCAGTATCTCTGGTCATACGCCGCCAGAGAATGAGCTAGATAATAAAGAAAATAAAGAAATAAGTTTTGGAGTGACAGCTGAAGAACCTCAAGTGACAAATACGTGACAGTATGATAGTGTTAAGTACTTCCATACAATACAATTCAGGGCAGATGAAAGGGAAACACTGCCTCAGCCTACCTACACTTTCACAGATTCGAGTCTAATGGTTTGTCTCCCCAGTGTTTACGAGCAGCAGCTGAGAAGTGTATTAATTTCACCTGCCAGGATCTGTACGTATTGACCTGAGTGTGGTATAATGTGTCAAACAAATAATGTGTGAAGGAAACTAATTACTACAACAAAACAATCTGTAACAAGTTCGATTTCTAACTCTCTTCTGTTGCTTTATTTTATTTATTGATCAATCAATCACTTCATGAATATAATTTCTTTATTTGTTTGTGTATCAGCTTAAAAAAAATCAATGCAACAGAAACCTGTGACTTAATTAAGGGGATGGTATACTTTTGTTACATTGGAGTGCCTTGATTCCTCCAAATTATGCCAGGAAACAGGACCAGATGAACAAAATAATGGTGTTCTGTTGCTTGGAATAGTTTGGAGAAATTAGTTGTTCCAGATTTACCACCACTATACTATCCTGGTAAGTCAACATTGTATCTTGCTCTCGATTTGCCAAAAAGGATTAACAAAAGTCACACAAAAATAGAAAAGAATTGAGAAAAGGTTTAGTGGTGTAGAGGACAGTACTGCTGGCGTTACCGGAGTGGTGTGGTGTCGGGGGTAAAGGGGCGAGGTGAGGCGAGGTAGAGGCGAGGTGAGGTGAGGCGAGGCAAGGCTGTCACAACAGTACAAACCGGAACTTTACCCTTGAACAACTTTTAACTTCTGAACTTGAGACTGAATACTGATGCCGACTGGAAACCTACACGAAAATGCGTATATCTCGGTACGATTTTATTTCATTTTATTTTTTATATTTATCTTTTGTTCTATATTCGTAGTCGAGCCGTTGGTAATTATGAAAGACAAAATAAATAGGCTACGCAATTATTATGACTGGTAAAATGACTCATCTCTTTCCAGCTTAATAATAATAAGATAATAACAAGATAATAACGACCAGGAATATGCTGATGACAAAATGTTAACAGATATGACAAAAAAATAATATTAATATATAAGAAAATGGTCAAAGACGTGAGGTATAGCCTGAATGGTGAAAAAATGGTTAGGGAGACGAAAGAAGATTGAGCTTAAAAGGTCATTTCCTGGAGACGAGGATAAAGACAGAGTGAAGGAAGGTTGGAGAAGGAGGGAATGAGGAAGGAGGAGGGAGGAAAGAGGAGGGGATGAGGAAAGAGGATGGAGGAAAGATGAGGGGATGAGGAAAGAGGAGGGGATGAGGAAAGAGGAGGGAGAAATGAGGAGGGAGAAATGGGAGGGAGGAAAGAGGTGGGAGGAAAGAGGATGGGATGAGGAAGGAGGAGGGAGGAAAGAGGAGGGAGAAATGAGGAGGGGAGGGTTGAGGTTAGAGAAGAGAGAAGAAAGGAAGAGTATTAGGAAGATGGGAATGAGAGAAACCGAGAATCAAGAGACAAAAGAAGAGGAAAGGAAAAATAATTATAATACGAGGAGAAAAGCAAAGCAAGAAATAAAATGAAAGATGAAGGTAGGAAGGAAAGCAGGGAAGGAAAAGGAAGAGAGGAGGAGGAGGAGAAGAGGGATGAAGCAAAGTTAAGTGGAGGATACCTGTCGAGGAGAGAAAAGAATAAAAGAGAAGAGAAGAAGGATTTGGGAGATGGGCGAGACAGTGAGGGAAGAAGGAAAGACGAGGAGGAGGAGGAAGAATATCTGGGAGAGAGAGACGAGAGGGTGATGTTTGGAGGGGAAAGAGAAGGAGAAGTGGAGCAGGACTGAGGTGGATGTTGAATGAGAGAGAGAGAGAGAGAGAGAGAGAGAGAGAGAGAGAGAGAGAGAGAGAGAGAGAGAGAGAGAGAGAGAGAGAGAGAGAGAGAGAGAGAGAGAGAGAAGTAGTGGAAGGTGGAGAGGGAGGATTGGAGTGGATGAGGTGGTGTGAGGTATATGGCGAGATGGAAATTGAGGAGAGCGAAGACAAGACCTGACGTAAGAAAAGGTGAAGGATGATTGAGGGAATTAGAACGAATGAAATAAAGATAGGAAGAAGTAGAGAGGGAGGAGGAGGAGGAGGTGGAGGAGAACCGAGGTACATAAATTGGAGTGGGAATGACGTGGAGTAGGAGGAGGAGGAGGAGGAGAGGGATCGGTGTGGATGAAGGTGAAGGGGGGGGAGGGGTACTGAGAGGGGGGGGAGGGGGGAGGGGTAAGCATCACGTGCCAGGAGCTCTGACTTAAAGCTCTTCATAACCAGAAAGGCGAGGAGGGAAGTGAGAGGGGGAGAGGGAGAGGGGGGTGGTATAGAGAAGTTAGTGGTGAGGGGGGGAGGGGAGGGGGTAAAGAGGGGGGAGGGGAGGAGGTGGAGAGGAGGGATGGGGGTGGTATAGAAGTTAGTAGTGAGGGGGGAGGGGAGGGGGTGGAGAGGGGGGATGGGGGTAAGGGGGGGGGTTAGTGCTAGGAGGCAAGGAGATGAGGTAAGGAGAATGTGAAGTAAATATGAAGTAGAGACCTGACGTAAACAGAATGTAATTTGTGGAGGAAAGAGACATAGAAGAAGAAGGAAGAGGAGGAGGAGAGTGGAAGAGGAGGAGAGTGGAAGAGGAGGAGGAGGAGAGTGGAAGAGAAGGAGGAGGAGAGTGGAAGAGGAGGAGGAATAGAGTGGAAGAGGAGGAA
Organism: Petrolisthes manimaculis; assembly: GCA_034508575.1. NCBI lineage: Eukaryota > Metazoa > Arthropoda > Malacostraca > Decapoda > Porcellanidae > Petrolisthes > Petrolisthes manimaculis. The sequence continues at coordinate 9,680 of JAWZYT010005451.1, forward strand.
TAGAGTGGAAGAGGAGGAGGAATAGAGTGGAAGAGGAGGAATAGAGTGGAAGAGGAGGAGGAGAGTGAAAGAGGAGAGTGGAAGAGGAGGAGGAATTGAGTGGAAGAGGAGAGTGGAAGAGGAGGAGGAGAGTGGAAGAGGAGGAGAGTGGAAGAGGAGGAGGAGGAGAGTGGATTAGGAGGAGAGTGGAAGAGGAAGAGAGTGGAGGAGGAGGAGGAGAACACCACAGTAGGAAAGTTGGAGGAAAGGATATACGAAAAGAAAAAGGGTACACGAGAAAAGAAAAAAAGAAAGAGACCATGAGTGAGGAGCAATGAGACAAAGACAAGGGAATTTCAGAACGTTAATAATTATACTTGTTGAAACATTGTGGCAGAAGTTAAAGATTCCGTCAAACTACATAAGCATAAACTTTGTAAAGTATTAGATCCTTTACAGGTCTCATTTAATATAATTTTATGTTTTATTTCCTTCCTGAGGTGTTATGCTGTTAAGGGAGTAGTACAGTGTTGGTATGTCTGGAGCAACCGACTCCAAATGACTCCTCCAAATTATATCCAAGCAATAGGCCACCATTATTTTTAATTTTTCGGATCCTATTTCCTGATATACTTTAGAATAATCAAGACCCTCCAATGTGCCAAATGTATACGATTCCCTTAAAATGATTGAATGTTTTACCCCAAGAGTTTTCATACAGTGAGAAGCTGTACACGTAGGTAAAGCGAGTACAAGCTATTAAAACTTGTCTACCGCGTCAAGACTGGTTAGACTGTGAGAAGATTTATTGTCCCTGTGAACCAACCAGTGAACCAACCAACCCCTTAGGAATCAGAGTGAGTGTTGTGGTCACCAGTATATATCTCCTTTCTTCATCAATGTGTAAATCTAAAACTAGTAGTCACAGGAATATCTCAACACTACAATTAAAGAATATCTAGTGAAAACGTGTCGAATCTAACCAAAACTAACTGGAATAACCTTACCTTTAGCAACTTCCACAGGTCTGACTTAAACTAAATCCTTCGTGGTATTCGTCCCGTGGTAAAAATAACTGAGCTTCCTAGATAACTCCAAACAACTATGTGCTCCCCAACCCCTGTGACCGAATGAAGTTCCCTCTTTTCTCTGACACACATGGCTATAGTGACTCAAGTGTCTCTCTCTCTCTCTCTCTCTCTCTCTCTCTCTCTCTCTCTCTCTCTCTCTCTCTCTCTCTCTCATTTATGGTGAGAATAGTTATAGTACCCAAGTTCTAAAGTTTCTGGTGCCAAACAATTTTATCACCTAACAAGAAATCGTTGGACCAAAACATTACAAAGCCACAACTACAGCACTGCAACTCACCAACCCACCCACCCACCCACCCAGACATAAGGTTGTTGGTGATGCAGAAAATATATTGTTGTTTTTAAGATACAGGGGAGGAGGAGGAGGCGTTGGTGGTGGGTAGGTTCATAGAGTGACCCGTGTCAGCAGAGTTGACTGTCAGGCGGGCGTGATCCTAAGCCACCATCCATTTTCACCCTGACCCTCCCTTCCTGACCAGCCTTCACCCTGACACACACACACACACACACACACACACACATATATACACCATTCTCTCTCTCTCTCTCTCACACTCTCTCTCTCTCTCTCTCTCTCTCTCTCTCTCTCTCCCTCTCTCCACACCGACTCATCCTTCATGCTATTTATTCCGAACACTGTTTTAGCCTTAATACTGATTCGTGTTTCATACTGACCCACACTGATCCATCCTCCACACCGATCTAGCATGGCTTACCTTTACACACTATACCATCCTTCATATTCAATTTTTGATTTATATGTTGACACGAAAAGCAAAATAATAATAAATGACAGTAAAGAAAGATGCTATCAAAATTCTTTTCCACGACACCTATCTCTTTCTCCATCACACACACACACACACACACACACACACACACACACAATCAAATACGTATACAAACCAAATATCCGTCTCTCTTTCAGACACACATTCTCTCTGCTGGCCTCCCATCCCCCCACTCCTCTCTCTCTCTCTCTCTCTCTCTCTCTCCTATGTTCTACACTTCCACTTTGTCCCTCACACATCCCCTCTGAACCCTCTCTCTCCCCTTCTCTCTCTCTCCCTCTCTCCTTTTCTCCCCCTCTCGCATCGCTTCCTCCTCGCCTTCCTGTCTCCCCTTTTCACACTCTGTCTGTCTGTCTGTCTGTCTGTCTTTCCCTCTCACTGTTCCCTTCGTCGTAATATACTTTTTTCCCACATCTTTTTTTCGGGTTTTCGTCGTCAGTTTGGTCTTCGCATTTAACCTTGGTCGCGCCTTTATATAAAATTCCTTGTATATCTTAGCACCTTGTTTTTAATTCATCGTGTGTGTGTGTGTTGTTGGTGGTGTTGCGGTGCTTCTTGCTGTTGGTAGTGTGTGTGTGTGTGTACTGTATTGTAATTGCTGTTGTTATTGCTGTTGCTGTGCCTCTTGCCGTTGGTAGTGTGTGTGTACGTGTGTACGTGTGTGTACGTGTGTACGTGTGTGTACGTGTGTGTACGTGTGTGTGTGTGTGTGTGTGTGAGTGAGTGAGTGAGTGAGTGAGTGAGTGAGTGAGTGAGTGAGTGAGTGAGAGTGAGTGTGTGTGTGTGTGTGCGTGTGCGTGTGTGTGTGTGTATGTGCGTGTGTGCGTGTGTGTGTGTGTGTGTGTGTACCTTCATCAGGGAGGTTATGAGACTGATACAGCATGTTTGTCAATGTCTATTTATCTATTTGTCTGTCTGTCTGTTTGTTAGCAGGATTAGGCAAAAATCTGTGTGTCAATTTTCATATTCCTACCGAGATTGGTCGCTATGATTGTCAAACGAGCGATTAGATTAGGGGTAAAAATATAAAGCTGCAGGGTGAGGATTCAGGATTTTCTCTTGCCACACTTTATTTATTTTATTTGCCAATTCAGTGCTAAGAATATAATATTATGAATGAGGTTGAAATACGGGTGGTTATTTTTTCCCAACAACAACAACAACAACAACAACAACTACAACTTTCACCACACTTTGGGATGATGATGATAATGCTCTCGTTGTTATTATAATCACTGGTGGTTGTTTTGGTTAGACCGTCTATTTCTGTGCTTCCTTTCATTCCTTCGTTTCGTCTCCGTATAAGCATTCTCGCATTCCTTCCTTTTCTCCCCTTCATTTAACATCATTATTTTCTCCACCCCCACACATTTTAATCAACCTCGTATTTTTTTGTTTACTTTTTTTCTACCTCGTACTATCTCGCATTTTTTATATGCTTTTTTTTTTATTTCATCCTCTTTCTTTTTCTCTGACCCTCTTTTTTTCTAACTCATTCATTTCGTCCCTCTCCATTCATGACCTCCCTCACCCCCTTCTCTCATTCACCTTTCTCTATTTTTATGCTCTCTCTCTCTCTCTTTCTCTCTCTCTCTCTCTCTCTCTCTGTGTGTGTGTGTGTGTGTCTGTCTGTCTGTCTCTCTGTCTCTGTCTGTATGTGTCTGTCTGTGTCTATGTCTGTCTCTCTGTCTATGCCTGTCTCTCTGTCTGTCTGTCTGTCTGTCTGTCTGTCTCGTCCAGGTTCATTCACTCAGCATCATTTGGAGTTACAAGCGATGAAGCAGAAACAATTACGACTCATCCATAAAAGAAAAGAAAAAAAATACACACCCTGATACCTGAACTATGAAAGGCTATACTAGGAATGTTGCTAAAAATAACTTCTAGCAAAAATGATATATTTTCGGAATTTCGTCTGTCTGTCTGTCTGTCTGTTTGTTTGTCTGTCTGTCCAAGGAAATCCAGGGAGATGTATGGATAGCACTCTAAGTAGCTCCAACACGTGTAACTTCATGTGAAGAATCTAATTGTGTAATAAAGTTTCCAAAGTGGAGACCCTTGTAGTGAAACGTGGAGAGACGGGACGGTTGACTCCCATGTAAAAATAAAATAAAAAATAAATAATAATAAAAAATATAAATAAAATAAATAAATAAATATATTAATTAATAATAAAAACAAAGTCGTGTGGCCCCATCAGCGCTTTATGAAGGATAATAAGGGTTAATAATCCAACACACACATTCAACCACACATAGTTACAATATCTGGGGGGTAAATTGACAAACATTTCAGACTTTTCTGTTTTCGAGTTTGTGAAGCTTATATTTCCATACTGTACAGTCGGCGGCAAAAGTCGTGTCGCCTCACTCAGCACTTCTTAAAAGATTACAGTCATAGAGGTTAATAATCGATTAAACACATTTCACCAAACAGAAATACGATATGCAGAAGTTAAAATAATATAATAATATAATTTTTCAGATGACGTGGCCACGAAGCTTATATTTCCACACTGCACTTTATGACTTGGCAGATGTGGCGACACGACTTTTGCCTCAGACTGTACTTCTCGATAATTCCCTTCAAATAATAAATGCTACAATTTTTGGTAGCAGGATGGTCATTGATAGGCAAGTCCTCAGCGATAACAACTCAGTGATGACGAGGGTGAAGAACATACCACCAGTTACTTTTTTTTTTTACTAACTCATTCATTTCGACCCTCTCTATTCATGACCTCCCTCACCCCATCCTCTCATTCACCTTTCTCTATTTTTATGCTCTCTCTCTCTCTCTTTCTCTCTCTCTCTCTCTACTATTAAGAATGGTAATTAATTGTAAGTAAGATTCTCTACGAAGGAATAAAATTGCTATAACATTCACAGAGAAATAAATCCAATTCGCCAGACTAAGAAACAAACCATTAAAGTAACAAACAAACAACACACATTATATATATCACAAACATGCATGGCCACGAAAGATAACCACCAGGAATATCAAAGTTTTTTTGTTTTTTTGCCACAACCTTAAAACAAAATAAAATGAATTCCTGGGCATAAGCAAAAATATTTTCCTTTCTTGCCGCCCTGACGCTTGCCAAGGGACACAATGGCCCTGGAGATTACTTTCCACGTCACTGTGTTGAGGTAAAAATGCATTTCTGATACGTGAGACTGTTATGCTAAACCTCGTCAGTATTCGAGTCCAGTAAAGAACCATGAGGAGGCTAAACTGCTTATTTTTATTTTATGTTAGCATTTTATTTATTTAATTTTTTTGTGGTCTACTGATTCACCAAAAATAAATCAGGCAACAGATTTTCTCTTACTGAGTATACTAAGGGAGGCTGTTTCCTGGCATAACCTGGAGGAATTAGTAGCCTTCTATTATTTTGCCTCCTTGATGACAAGATGTTGCCACTCCTGCCCACATGGAAGTCAACTTAGACAGGGACTTGTACGAGTGAAATTATATAGTACATTATATTTCATTAAAAAGGTTTGGAGGAATTAGTTGCTCCAAATTTACCAACATTGTACAGTACTTCCCCTTTATTAAGCTCTTTGTCTGAGGTGCACATAAATAAGTTCAGTAACGTACACTGTGTTGGTGAACTTTCGTAACTCAGGAATATGAAAAGAGAAGGTCAACAAATCTGTGTACTAATGCCTGGACACTTTTGACACACAGATCAACAGAGACGCACAACATCAGGAAATATGACGCGATATTTTTGCTGAAGGTGAAAGAATTAATTTTTCACTTAACTGAATAATTATACCTTGAAAAATCTAGTCAACTTTGTACACACACAAACACACGAGAGAGAGAGAGAGAGAGAGAGAGAGAGAGAGAGAGAGAGAGAGAGAGAGACCTGGTGAGACAGCCAGATGGAGGAGACAGAAAAGCAAATACGCCTGAGTGAGAAAGGGCACGCTGGCTTTGAAGGGATTTAAATGAGTTATGTCGACCCAAAGATTCTCCCTCCATGATGGTGATAGTGATGGTGATGAAGGTGATGGGGTTGGTTGCTATGAAAATGGTGATGGTGGTGGTGATGATGATGATGCGAATATAGGTGGTGGTGGTGGTGGTGATGATGATGATGCGAATATAGGTGGTGGTGATAATGATGATTCGGTGGTGGTGAAAATGATGGTGTTGGTGGTAGTGATGATAATGATGATGTCTTCGGTGGTGATAACTATACTGACGATGATGATGATGATGATGAAGATAATTAAAATGTTATATGAAATTCCCTTCCAATCCCATTATCATCCTGACAGCTGAAAACAACAACACCAACACCACCACCAACCACAACACAACAACCACAAAGCAACAACCACAACCACCACAAAAATATACCTGAATCACACCCATGCATCCCATCCCTAGTTGGTGAACACATTAACTCTATTGGCTTATCACAACTATTAAAAAGATCTTGGCTGATTGCAGACTTCATAGAAAAAAAAAAAAAAACTGATTCTCTGTGCGGTGATTACGGCGAAACACAAATGGTTCGTTCAGGTAAATGGAAGGAATGAGGTGATGCGTAAACCTCCAGTGAATATTGACGCCGGGAAACAATTAATTTTGGTCATCAGTTGTGGGGAGAATAAGAAGGACTCTGGTTCCCCCATACTGTGATAGGAAGTACACTCGGCCTCAGGAAATTCGTATACATCACTGTGACATCAACGGTTCGTAACAACAACTAGAAATTTGAGTACATTACTTTCCTAACTCAAAAATTTCCAAGTAATGTTATTTGGCTAATAAATGAATCAGTCAGCAGAATTATCCTTACACCATGTGCAAAATAAAGACCCCCTTTTAACCAATGCTATGTGTTCGAATTCCTAAGGCCGACTGTACAATTGGTAAACCAAATACTGGATCTGTTTTGTAGCACAGTTTGAGGGAATCAGTAGTCCTCCAGTTCTAGATGTTTACAACTCTGACAAAATATCAACGACATACATCTTTACTTCTACACCTCCGAAACAAACGATAATGAAAGTCCACATGATGGACACTTAAGGGCCCCGTGATCGTGTATGAGACCTGGTGGCTTCTGGTTCCTCCTGACTATGCCACGAAACACGCTCTTTCCATATAGGTGGTGTTTCGTGGCGATGTTTGAAGGACTCACTTACCTCCAATTTTCCCATAAGACCCCACATGAAGGACACTTTAGAGCCCACGAAGGATATCTTAGACCCCAAGAATACCTGAAGCCCCAAGAAAATTTCACCCTGATATAAACACTGTCAGAATGATAGCAAAGAGAGAACCCAACCAGCTGAATGTGGACCTATGCCTTCCTTGGCCAGTACCATAAACCAGTTGTCGGGCCGTGCACACACCACTGGCAGGCCTCTATGCATCACACTCACGCGGGACTCACAATTCCTCCGCTTTCGAAGGACCATAAATCCGCCGAGGCACCAGAATGGTTACGCCACCGGAAAATTTCGGGCTCTCTGCAAAATTCTGGTTTCTTGAAATTTTAGAGGTTCCCTGGCAAATATAGTTTTCGGTCAGTTTTACGCACGTTGAAAAAATATTTGAGCTTAAGGAAATATGTTGTAATGAATATAAACTATAAATGTTAATACTACCACGTCACGAAGCCCTCAGGAAATATTGAAGGGATTAGTAGCCTTTGGTTTGCTGACAATACTAGACAACCTTGAACTTTTGAATGATGAGGTTTTACTATGACATTTTATTGCACCTGAAGTTAATCTGAAACTAGCGGTAGGAGAGAATTATCCAGATGTATGTGTGTGTGTGTGTGTGTGTGCGTGTGTGTGCGTGTGTGTGTTGGGGATGACCTGGGCTTCTTCGGTAACGGTACTCTGTGAATCCTATATCGAGTGGAGAACACGAGAAAATAAAAAAATAAAATCCAAGACTAACACTAAAGCTGTAAGTAAAGCATCATCACGCACGACACCTCCTAAAGTTTGGTGTGGGCAAGGTGACAAAATCCCTGAGCCAGAAACGAGGTGTTGCAACGCTCTAGTGAGGATCAAAGGAATACAAGGGGATATAAGAAAGATACAAAGGGGCCAGGCAGTGGAAGGGCTTCAAACAACGGAGCGAGAAATACAGAGATAAAAATAAGGCAATAGCGAGAATTTCAAACGCTGTACAGAGAAAAAAAAGAAGGGACAGATAAAGACGGATGGATAGATAGATAGAGAGATAGATTGATGAATAGGGACAGTTATAGATAAATATATAGACAGATAAATAAATAAATAAATAAACAGGTAAGAATAAAGACAAATACAGATTAATATATATAATTTTATGAACTAGGCAGATAGATAGATGGATAGAAAGAGAAAGAATGGCATAAAAACAATGCACTACCGAGGTATTCAAACACGTAGGAGGCGAGGAACAAGTGTCGATTCAGAGGTGAAGTGAGACGAGGCCTTCCAACTCCCGGGCCTAGACAATAGTTTTATGAATATTCGGGTGGTAAATATCGTATAGAATTTCAACATGGAAAAAAAAAAAAAAAAAAAAAAAAGAAGAATGCAATCAAAGTATATAATAACACCCACACACGCACGCACGCACACACACACCCACACCCACACACAGATACACCCACCCACACATATATACACAAACAAACACACACAATTTCTCTGATACAAAGGTATAAATAATGGTTGTTGCGTCACACACACACACGCACACACTATGCAAACAAATCAGCTATATTATTAGGTTGAAGGTAATGGAAGTTGTGTGTTGGGGAGAGTGGGCTTATATGGAGTGAACTGAATTGTGTATTTTTCTTATATAAGAATTTAATACTGCTCCCTCTCCCCTTTCTCCCTCTCTCTCCCATTCCCTCTCCCTCCCCCCCCTCTCTCCCCCCCCCCCCCCTCTCTCTCTCTCTCTCTCTCTCTCTCTGTCTCTCTCTCTCTCTCCCCCTCTCTCTCTCTGTCTACATTATACAAATTATAAATCCATACAGGCTTCCACGGATAATAAATAAGATCGGTAAAATCCATTTGGAATATGAATAATTGTTTGGGTGGAAGGAACCTAATAAGTAACATAACCATTGGATCAGAATCAAAATGTGTGTTAAGGAACCCTGTGTTGTATTCAGAAAACTGAGAAGTAAACGAGTCCTTCAAATATTGCCACGAAACACCACCTATATGGAAGGAGTTTGTTTCGTGGCATAGACAGGAGGAATCAGAAGCCTTCAATTTTCTTAAACGATCACAGGGTCCTTACAAGGGGAGGTTCGCTGGTTGGTGAATTGGAAGGCTATTGATTCCTCCTAACTACACCAGAAAACAGACACACACAATGGTACTAAATAGGGGATCTTCTGTTTCGTGGCATGGTAAGGAGGAATCCCAGACCTTCCAATTCCCCAACACAGGAACTTCCCCTTATATTAATGATTAGTGAAATACAACAAGGACAAGCACTATGACCATTATTACTCCTCATCTATATTTCATGAAGCTCTTGCTGGCATTAGTTATACTGTACTGTACTCTATATACCCTACATAATAGAAATTGGACAAAATTTCACTATAATCTAATTTTATAAAGATAGGAGAATGCTCAAGTTAATAATCGTACAGCTTTATACATTTTGATTATATAATATTTACTTTGGTAATCATGAATTGAATATACTTTCTCATCCGAATCTCTAAACTGAAATATTTTGATGCTATATAAAACTATCAATTCAGTTTATCGTTGTATCAGAGAAGTTGGACAAAATATATCATTCGAATTCATCAGAGGATAAATAATAAGTAATGATTATATCAATCTTTTGGTTGTAATACACTGATTTCTTCATTCTGGTTTCACTGACAAACAAGAGACAAAGAAACGCATTTTTTTATGTTGTTATTTTTTTAATACTAAAGCGTCGAGTTGCCGAACAAATCCCACCACTGAGTAAAAATTCAATGTGAAAGCAAAGCAAGGCAGATTATTTTACGAGCGGCGTTAATAATGAAAATCTTAATACTTTTCAAATACTAAGACTCGACTCCTACAAATTGAGGTGGATATGGTGTACTTAGAACCCCTGTAATCCTTGCCAATCCCTTGTATGGATTGAGGAAACGAGTGGAGTTTGGAAAGCCCTCATGATAGGAGAGAGATAGGAGGACCACACACACACACACACACACACACACACACACACACACACACACACACACACACACACACACACACACACACACACACACACACAGAAGGGTAAGACAACAACACCTGGTAACTGTCATGGAGCAATATTATATAATTTTATACTGTATATAAATATTATGCACAATTTACTCGTATACACTTGCAAACTGGAATTATACATATGTTATGGTAGTGAAGGGGGACGCTTTGTGTTGGTAAATCTGGAGCATCTGTATCCTCCAAGCTA
>JAWZYT010005451.1:27500-80000 GCA_034508575.1 Petrolisthes manimaculis
GAAAAATAATGATGTCCTGTTGCCTGGAATAGTTTGGAGGAATCATTTGCTCCAGATTTACCAACAGTGTACTACCCCCTTAAATGGAGGAGGCGACTTGTGACCATGACAGTACTAAAGTGTGGAACTGTCTGCACAATCCTACACTATACTACCAAGGCGCCCGGGAGAAATAATCGTCTGGGAATTTACTCTCTGTCGCTGTTTATTTTGGCTCTTCCTGTATCGAAGCACCTCGCCCGTACGGCTGCTTTAAAAAAGGTCCGGCACCTCTTTCTGCTTCTGTCCCCGCACGAGCTAGTCATTTATTTTGTGTCTGTGTGTGTGTGTCTGTGAGTGTGAGTGAAAGTGTGTGTCTGTGTGAGAGTGCTAGTGTGAGTGTGTGTGGGTGTGAGTGTGAGTGTGAGTGCTAGTAAATAATAATAATAATAATAATAATATACGGTTTATTGGTGAATGGCAGCTGATAGGCTGAAAATATACATAATACATTTAAAATGATAATAAAATGAGGATGAATGAATGGATACATGTATAAATATTAGAGATGAATAATAAATTGATTGCAGAGCATAGAAAAATACAGAAATATACAAATACAAATATATAAATACTATGGTACTGTACATGTGTACATGTCCTGGGAGAGTAGTGGTGTCAGGTCAGGATTAGGATTAAGGGGGGGATTAATATTGAGGTGCAGTGTGGGCCTGTGTGTGTGTGTGTGTGTGAGTGTGTGTGTGTGTATGTGTGAGTGCTAGTGTGTGTGAGTGTATTAGTGAGTGTGTGTGTGAGTGTGAGTGTGTTAGGTGAAACAAATTAATTAATTAATACGGTATATATATAACGTCTTTTAAAATTAATTAAGAGTCATACTTTCCTTACATTTAATACAATAATAATCCTAATGTGCCAAGAACATTATATCAAAAGACCATAAAGATTAACTACGTAATTCTATCGTGTATAACAGAGTAGTCCCACTTTGAAAACGTTCTATTCAGTATTTTAAGGATTTAGTATTGTTACATTGGGTAAGTCAGAAATAAGAATAAAATAAAAAGACACGATGATACTAAAACTTCCAGATAAAAAAAAAAAAAAAGTATCAAGGGTAAAAGTTATATTGTTAGAGCCGAGGGGTTTTCTGTGTATTGGACCTTTTCTATCCCCTTAGTGGTCTGCTTTCACACACTCCCAGTTACAAGTTCCATATCTCCCCTTATCTCTTCTCGTTAATCTCGTTCCTTCCATTTCGCCCTCCCAACACCCCTTCCAATTTTACTCCCACTCCGTTCCCCTCCCTCTCCTCTCTTTCGCTCTCTCTCCCCATCCCCCTCCCTCCCTCCCTATCTTCAAGCTTCTCCCTCCATCCCTGACCCCCCCCCCCCCCTCTCTCTCTCTCTCTCCCTCTCTGTGCATCATCCCTCATTTTTCTACTCCTTACTTATCTCCCCCCTACCCTGCCTCCTCTTCTTTCTACCGTCCCTCTCTTCTTCCGACCTCTGCCCTCCTTTCTTTAGACTCGCCATAATCTCATTCCCTTCCTCAGGCCAGCCCTCATCCCTTCCTTACTTCTTCATACTCTCTCTTGTTCTCTCTATGTGTGTGTGTTTGTCTGTCCATCCAATTTCCCTACTTCTCTCTCTCCTTTCATCTCTCATTTTCACTCCTTCATAACCTGGTGCCTTGAATATATATATACTTGAGAGAGAGAGAGAGAGAGAGAGAGATAGAGATAGAGATAGAGATAGAGATAGAGATAGAGATAGAGAGAGAGAAAGAGATAGATAGATAGAGAGAGAGAGAGAGAGAGAGAGAGAGAGAGAGAGAGAGAGAGAGAGAGAGAGAGAGAGAGAGAGAGAGAGAGAGAGAGAGAGAGAGAGAGAGAGAGAGAGAGAGAGAGAGAGAGAGAGAGAAAGAGAGAGAGAGAAAGAAAGAGAGAGAATAAGAGCTATTGATTTAGAGAAAGGCAATGAGCCAGACCTTCCCCAACCCAAAAGTCACCATATGTTTCAACTCCCGATCAGGCTGCCATTGTCACGCGAATAATGTAATAAACCCTGTACAGTACGACCACTATTGCTGTATGGGAAGCAATACATACATTCCTCCCTAAACAGACTCAGTGAACAGGTTGACTTTTAGTTACGGGATTGGTTCAGGGTAGTAGTGATTGGGAAGACACTCTACTACTTACACTGTGTTACTCCTTATTGGGTAAACTTTAAATCCATTTTGCTGTTCATTATTATAGTTTCTTACTCTATGGACGTCAATATTTGTTCCTTCAAAAAGAAAATAGTACTGTGTGTTTTAGCAATGAAAATAATATACATTACCACCTATTATCAGATGGTTATTTTATTTATTTTTTTAATGTATAATTCCTGCACACATTTAAAACACCTAAAATTAATTTGGGAGTTATCGATTCCTCCAAATTACACAAGGAAACAGATTTCAGTGTACAGCAAGTGTTTTGTAAATTTGTTTGGAGACGTCGATAGCAATCCAATTCGTCAGTACCAAACCAACGAGCGACCCCCTTCAGTAAAAACTCATGAACTTTTAATGACGCTGCTCTAACAACAACAACAACAACTGCCTTTGTTTAGACTCCAGCACGGACCTCACTTACACGGGGTTGGCAGCTCACCTCACCTCACTTCACCCCAAGCACACCAATCCACTCTTCAACCCTCCTCTGTTACTCCCAATCCTTAAAACCCAAACTTCAACCCTCCCCTGTTACCCGTCACTACCAGTCCTTCCACCCCACTCTTCAATATTTCCCCAACACGTACATACATACGTACATACCATGCCCTCCCCCCTTCCCCACCCCACCTAATGGATGATAATTATGGAAGGGGAGAGGGGAAACATAGACACACATATAGACCAAATCCCCAACCCCTCCCCAACACATATAAACTTTATGTACATGTACGAATCCCCTCCCCCCCCTCACCTCCTGTCCAGACCCTACACATTCAAAACCTCCCCTTCACGTCTAACATAACCCTCTCCCCACCAACATTCCCGTACGCATAGCCCCCCTCCTCCACGCCACTCCACTTCACGCCCCACATACCACCTCCCAACCTTTACGTCCACATAGCCCCCCCCCCTTAGTTCCCTCCTATTACCCCCTCTCCCCCTACCCCATCCCAGCTCCTAACCCGTCCACATAGCCCCCCCCTCTCTCCCTACCCCATGCCACCCCCCGTTCCGTCCTATTACCCCCCCCTCACTTTATCCCATCCCAGCTCCCAACCCGTCCACATAGCCCCCCCTCTCCTATTACCCCTCCTCCCCCTACCCCATGGCCCCCCTCCGTTCCGTCCTATTACCCCCTCTCCCCCTACACCATCCCAGCCCCCCTGTTCCCTCCCCTCACTTTATCCCATCCCAGCTCCCAACCCGTCCACATAGCCCCCCCTCTCCTATTACCCCCGCTCCCCCTACCCCATGCCCCCCCTCCGTTCCGTCCTATTACCCCCGCTCCCCCTACCCCATGCCCCCCCCCTCCCCGTTCCGTCCTATTACCCCTCCTCCCCCTACCCCATGCCCCCCCCCCGTTCCCTCCTATTATCCCCTCTCCACCTACCCCATGCCCCCCCCCCGCTCCCCGTTCCGTCCTATTACCCCTCCTCCCCCTACCCCATCCCAGCTCCAGCCTCGTCCACATAGCCCCCCCTCTCCCCCCCGTTCGGTCCTATTTCCCCTCCTCCCCCTACCCCATCCCAGCTCCAGCCTCGTCCTGTGATTGTTGCCATTAACCTTAAAGGCGGCGGATTTTATTGAATTTCCGGGACTGGAGGAGACAAACGTGACATTAGCATTGCCTTCTTGCTCCTGTCTGTCTGTCTGTCTGTCTGTGTGTGTGTGTGTGTGTGTGTGTGTGTGTGTGTGTTTGTGTTTGTTTGTGTGTGTGTGTGTTTGTGTGTGTGTGTGTGTCTGTGTATGTGTGTATGTGTGTGTGTGTGTGTGTGTGTGTTTGTGTGTGTGTTTTAGCTTCACTATCATCAACATGTATGTGTGTGTATGCGTGTTAGTCTCTGTCTGTCTGTCTGTATGTTAGCTTCATTCTCATTTACCTCTGTTCCTATCATGCTCCTATATACTTAGCTATATAATATTTCTCTGTCTGTCTGTCTGAAGTTTGAATGTGGCTATTTGTCTGTGTGAACAACAGGTTTTAAATTAAGTACACAAATATAATGCTCTTCGATAGGCCTATGTGGACGTAATTACTAACATTTAAAAACGACTAATTAAACATACACTAACTCTGAACAAAATAATACAAATATTCATCGTTAGAAGGAAGCAATCATATCTCTGAAGGTTAATAATTATTCCACTGATCAACAGCAACAAAAAGGTATTATATTTCAACCAACATCATGTGATATTAAATGCCAAGAATATATCTCCGTAACGCAAAGGATTTTCAGAATAATTATGTAACGAAGGTTGTAATTCCCAGAAGTCAGGAGGGAAATTCTTTGTACCAAGGAAGCTTCGGAAAATAATGTTGGCTGAAAATGAGATGGGAAGGAAACATTGCGCTTGACACTGATGCGCCAAAATCCGATGCCATTTTCAATTATTAACCATTCCGCGTTCCACTTGGCACACCGTTAACCAAAGCAATATAAGAATTTAAACACAGAATAAAGGCTTTTAATGCTATACTGGTGAAATTTTAGAAAACAAACTACCAAAAAGAAAAAAAAATAATAATGTAACCTCTTCCGACTAAATAATATACAATAACAAATAATATACAATAACATAAATAATTCCTCATCTGTACACTTTAACACATGGCCGACAGCTTGTACAGTCCTAAACACAACTTAAAAACACTTAAAAACAGATACACACACCTGACTTGGGGCCCTCGTCTAGATAACAGAGTCGATGGCACCACAACACACAACAACGTCTCTTCCTATGCAATATTCAGTGACTATATCCTTTTCAAGTGTCTGTTTCATTATGTCCAATTTGTTGACGATACTTGAGCGATTTTTTAAAGGAACGACAGAATGACGAGGGCAATATTATAGATTATATGGGAACTAATACTGATAAGCTACTGATTCTTCCAAACTATCAGTAAAGCATCTAGTTCATAATTGATTCCTATTTTATAACAACAGTGTAACACACAGTATTATTATTTACTGACCTAGGGCACGTTCATACATATATATCTTATTGTCTACACCCTCACACGTAAGCACTCACACACACACATTCAATGTATTATTGTCCACACCCTCCCACGTAAGCACACACACATACACACACACACACACACATTCAATGTATTATTGTCTACACCCTCCCACGTAAGCACACACACACACACACACACATTCACAATTTTATTACGCCGTGAATTAACGATTTCTCTTTCTTCTTCGGCAGTGAACGGGAAATCTTGCTGCTGAAAGGCCGCTGGTGAAGACAATAGAGCCGGGTGGTGGTGGAGCAGAGGAGAGGAGTGGAGTGGAGTGCAGCGGTGAAAAAGTCCCACTCCACCACCTGGTACAAGAACCTTATGGCCTGAACACGTTGGAGAGGGTTCGAAGGAATACCCCCACCTCATCAACTATAGGAATGGGGTTTGGGAAGGGGGTGGGGGAAGGGTGGGTGTTGACAGGATATCACCCCAAACATACATCTATAGTATACCATCCTAAAAGTCATTCAATCAACCACACAAACAGACTAATCAACCACCTATACCAATCAACCACACAAACCAACCAATCAAGCACCAAACCCAACCACTTACACCAGCATATATACCATTCCACCAATCAACCAAGCAACAAACTAATCAACCACCTGAACCAACTAATCAACCACGCAAACCAACCAATCAACCACACAAACCAACCAATCAACCACACAAACCAACCAATCAACCACACAAACCAAGCAATTAACCACCTAAACCAGCCAATCAACCAACCAACTAATCAACTAAAGCGAAAAATATTAACCAACCCACTGCAGATAATTTATAATACATTTTTAATCTAGATGGAAAATGTGATATGAAGAGGGCTGGCGAATTAAAGTACAATTACCAGCAAAAAGTTCTGCTCTGCACCCCACCATTAAGGGGGTGCGGGAGTAGGGGGACAAGCTTGGGGTGGGGGGTTGGGGGTGTGGGAATAGGAGGGACAGGCTTTAGGATGGGTTGAAAGCCGGTCCTCTATTCCCGCACACCCTAACCCACCCACCCACCCACCCACCCCAAGCATGTGCCCCTACTGCCGCACCCCCCTAACACCCCCCCCATGCCTGTCCCCCTACTCCCGCACCCCCCAACCCCCCCCATGCCTGTCCCCTACTCCCGCACCCCCTTAATTATGTACACATCTGGGTAACTAAAGTCAGCCTAATTCAATCTAAGCTCGACTCTTGACGTGGTAAAAACTATTCTTAAACAACCATACTACAACACTTAGAAAAAGTAAAGACAACATGAACACACACACACACACACACACACACACACACACACAAGGGCTTCGAGGCAGAGTGGGCGTAAGGAATAATGAGCTTAGAGTGAGACCAATTGGGTTGGAGTGACAGTGAAATGTAAGCAGACAAAACGGATTAAAGGAAGAGAGAAAAAAAAAGATGCACTGTGTACGTGTGTGTTTGCGTGCGTGTGCGCGTGTTTGCGTGCATGTGTTTGTGTTCTTGTGGGTGTGCTTGCTTGTGCGTTTGCTTGGCTTGCGTGCATTTGCGTTCCTGCGTGTGTGTGTTCGTTTGTTTGCATGCGTGCGTGCGTGGGTGCGTACGCGCGCACGTTTACGTTCCTGTGTGTGTTTGTTTGCGAGTGTGTGCGTGATGTAAGCATATAGGAAAGAGCCATGCACCTGAGCTAAGTTTTACCTCCTCCCGAGTTCTGTTGGTGTTATCGTGCATGGGTCGGGAAAGCACGACAGGCTGTTTGGTGATAAAAGGAGAGTAATGGCCTCACTGATAAAAGAAACCAAAAAAAGGCAACCCACCAGAAGAGTGAGAACTGGAACTGGCTGGGAAAATGAGTGAGTGTGGAGGGTTGCAGCGGCGATGATAGCAACTTGTGGGCAGGGAACAACGATAGCAAGCAGGAGCCAGGGGAGGAGTGAGGAAGGGGGAGAGGGAGGGAAACAGAGGTGAGCCAGAGAATTAGAGAAAGAGTGAGTGTTAAGAAAAGGGGGACATACATATACACTTATACAGACACAGAGTGAGAGTGAGAGTGAGAGTGAGAGAGAGTGAGAGAGAGAGAGAGAGAGTAAAGATGAAGGCAGAGAGACGGGCCACACACAGGTAAAAACACACATAAAATCACACACATACAAGCAATACGAATAATGACATTACAAGGTCAAGTCATCGTTATATCCTATATAGTTCATCAGGTGTATTGCCTTCATCCCAAACTATTATATATTACCTGCTATAACCTACATTGTATTATCAGATTTTCCTTCACAACAGGGAAAGAAAATGATAATAATATTGTATTTCAGAACAAGAGTGTAATAGAGTGGAGACAATATTGATGGAAAAGACAACATAATATGTGTGTTTCATTGGACACTGAATGTTACGTATATAAACATTAATCCTGGACGTTTGTTTAATCTGAAATGATGAGGTTTACTGCCGTTTATATAATGCCTAATAATAATAAGGTAATGGTTCCCTTTGGTGTCTCTCCATGATTAAAGTTGCTTGTATCTGTTGACTGATTCTTCAACTAACACACAGCTTACAGATTTTTTGGAAAAGATACTTGTGAGTTGGGTAATCTTGGACAGTAATGTTACGTTTAATAGAAGTGTGGCAAGTGATTGAATAGCAATGTGAGAAAAAGATAGGTATATACCAAATAAAGATAAACAGTAGTTGTGAGCCAATTAACAGAAAAAAATAACTATAAAGAGGACAAGTCAATTATTACGTTACGTGAAGATAAGTTGAATACGAAGTTAATTTGAGATGAAGGCCTGATGGGTAGTTTCTCTGTAGCAAAATAGAAAGAAATGGATATTATATACACAAGGAAATACTTGATGTTATTGGTTGAGGAGAAGCACAGGATGGACAGCAAATAAATCTGAATTCTGCCATGCAATTCTGATGAAACAAAAGACGACAACGTGAAATTAAAACACTTGATGAAGCTGAAACTAGACGTGTGTGATGAATGAATACAGACTGAAATGAATCTCTACCAGGAATCCTAAACGTGATTATGTTACAGTTCAACTCACGTCATACGGAAGCGGAAAATATAACAGCTGTGCAGGAATGACGAAACGGATTCTAAATTTGCCGAGTGTTTAAATCATTAACACAAACTAAATTGAAGCGTAATACATAAAGGAGACGATTAATTGGTGAAAAACAATTATCCAAGTATGAAAATTAATTACGTGGAAAGAAATTGGTCAATACCTGTCTGTGAAAATAAACAGATGTTGATAAACTTTATGCACCTTTTAGAAAAATTATCTCAAATGCAGAAAGACATGGCACAAGTGAACAAATAAGCGGTGATACAGACAAGAGAAACATAAAACTATGCTGACAAATACAAATACAGTATATTAAATATTTCTCTCTATACGTAACAAAGACTTGAAAACTAGAAGTGTTAGAGAACGACTGAGTGAAAAGGACGTCAGAAACAATTGTGAAAATCTTTGCCAGAGGTTCTACAAATAAAATAAAACTCCACTGACAAATTGGACAGCAGACAGATGCGAGGTATACTTGAAAAAATGTAATACAAATGTGAGAAATAGAACAGAGGAAGAAACGTGAACAAGCACTAGGAAGAACAGGACACGTGAACAAAACCGTGTGTGAGAGAGAGAGAGATACGTGACTTTGAAGTGACAACAGGAGATAGAGAAGGGGAAAAAATACGTGAAGGACGGAGCGTGACCAAAATACATAAACATATAAATCGTGACAGTGAGAGACAGAGAACCCACCGAACACCACTATGGCCATCAACGTGGTGATTCCCCTCCTCATCCCACTGGAGGAGAACATGCATAACTGTGAGTACCAGCCCTTGATTTTGGTCTTTGCTCTTTATTAGTGTTGTAGCTCCTTCTGGGTCTTGTGTGTTTTCCCATCCATAATGTTCTTCTATACTCAGTGTTTTTTTTTAACTCGTAATGCTGTATAGTTCATTCACCAAATTCATTAGATTATTCACCCATAAGTCATTTACACGGCTAACATTCTTTCGTTTGCGTGCTTACAAACCACTACGAACGACTGTGTAATCAATCCTTAGTGGTTTCCAATTACACTATAATAATAATAAAACCTTATCATACTTTTCCATCACCAAAGGTTTTTCTTCACTGTCAACACCAGATGTTCTTTAACAAATGCTTCCCCTCATTACGTACCACCCTTTTCTCTCATTGTGTTTACAATAATAAAAAAAGTATGGTAATTGTACTTCGTTATTATGAAATTTATACACGGAAATAACAGCAGATGTTCTTTAACAAATGCTTCCCCTCATTACGTAATCTTTTCTTTCTTTGTATTTACAATAATTAAAAAAATATGTATCTGTAATTGTACTTCGTTACTATGATATTTATACACGGAATTATAAGCATCATATTTTCTGTCCACTGTTCTACATCCTTACTCTGTTCCTTGTCGCCATCACCATCAAATCAAACGCTCATAATAACACTTCTAAACAAAGTAAGTTAACACACACTCGGCTGTAAAAAATATATAAGCAATACTGGCAACTGTATTATGAAGGCTGTGAGTTTCTTCCCCTGTTGAACACACAAAAGTTTAGTGGAGGAGTTATGAGATATTCGTGTGTTACGGGACATTTAGACATTCCCAGACGAGAGTGAGAGAGAGTGAGAGTGAGAGTGAGAGTGAGAGAGAGACAGAAGCAGAGAGACAGAGAGAGAGAGACAGAAACAGAGACAGACAGAGAAAAGGGGAAAAGGGATCAGGTACTCGACTGTATCTTTAATCTATGTAATAATAAATGACAACAACTCAATACTACTACTACTACGGACGCTTACAAATTCAGTGAACATCTCGTTGGAAAATGGACGCCTCGGATGAAGTACAATTTATTACGCACACACCAAAAAAAAAGTTACGTAGGACAGAGGACAGAGTTAATGGAGTACTGTATACTCTGATGCTATAAATATTTTCCAGGCATCTCATATTTGACATCGTGTAAAAAAATCATGTTGCCTTCTCTGTGTACGTAAGATTTATAGTTCATTAATCAGTAACTGTTTTTATTTTAAGTTTCCTACACACAGTCACAAAGAGCCAAGGTCATAGAGATAGAAATATGGAGATCTCATTTTCAAGGGGTCCTGGAAATGAAGGGAAGAGGGTAAATAATATAGTCCCCTACTGTGTATTATACTGCCTTGAGGTTTGTAGCAGAGGGAGTGTGTAGGTGTAGTAGGAAGAAATAGGAAATTGGAGGAAAGGGAATAAATGAGAGAGAGAGAGACAGAGAGAGAGAGAGACAGACAGAGAGACAGAGACACAGAGAGAGACAGAGACACAGAGAGAGAGAGAGAGAGAGAGAGAGAGAGAGAGAGAGAGAGAGAGAGAGAGAGAGAGAGAGATGTATGATGGTCCAGTTGCCAGCCACCAGTGTCCTAATTGTTGCCAAGCATAATAAACCTATCAGGAGGTACTTAACATAAACACACTGGAGAGGACGACACTGCCACTCAAAGGGATATATATAACCAGGCTACTGTGAAATAGAAACTGCTACCATTATGCAGAACGCTCGTGTATTTTCTGCCAGTGTGGATGCAAGAGGAGAATGGATGATTAATACTGGCATAGATCATGAAGATTATAATTCTAATGAGCACCAGCACTGAAGATATTGTGCCGAAGGGAAAATGAATAACAACTACTGAATCTTTCAAACACATTTATAATTGTATACGACTGACGACAGCTGCTGTTGAATTATTGAGAGGTTATGATTATAATATATCTTGATAGTATAATAACCGAGCGTAATGTAAATATAAATAAGCGAAATTCATAATATGCACGTAAAGGAAAAACAATTATTATGTTTGCTAATTGTTATGTTTAAATTCTCTCTCTCTCTCTCTCTCTCTCTCTCTCTCTCTCTCTCTCTCTCTCTCTCTCTCTCTCTATCTCTCACTCTCTCTCAAATGCTCCTAATACTTATTAATTAGCGTCATGAGCCGCTTGTGTCCCAGTGGAGGAAGGACTGGGGGTCGGGTATCCCCTCTCCTCTTACCACTCTCCACCAGGGGGCCAACACGACAACAGCACACTAGGCTAATTTATGGCACAAACTGGATTCAGGCAACACCTAAAATAATTATATGAGATCTTTCTTGAGACAAATAGCATCAAGGAGTCTTTCCCAAGGTTACCATTTACAAAAAACAAACAAGAACTTAAAGAGATGGAAGTGAAAGTTAAAGCAAACGGAAATAATTGTTTAATCTCTATGAGTGTTAGCTATCTGAAGTTATTATTATACTATTGAAAGCATATTTTCAGAAAGGAATGGTGCCTGAACAATGCCAGGCGAATTTTAAGAAAGACATATGAAATAGAAATAATAAAACATTAGAAAGATGACCGAGCACAATATTTGAGAGTAGCAGTGTGTGTTTTCCGACTGGACTGAAGTTGTTGGTAGAGTAAACATTCACATTACATTAGGTCTGTGAAGTTATGTATATAGAAAGAGGCAAGGCTTTTATGGAATTACAGTATATAGAAAGTGGATGGGTAGAGTAGAAGAGTATAAGTAATGCGGTTCAGATGTTTAATTAAGGTGGGAAAGAAATTGGATAATAGTAAAAAGCGTCTGCTGTGAATGTAAGGCAGGGGTGAGAATCGGTAGCAAGGAATATTCATGGATGGATGGATGGCTTCAGGGGAATAGTGGAAATCTCAACAAAACTGTGTGATTATGTCTCTGGCTTCTCAATCTTTTTATGGATGGAGGTGAATGAGGGAGTAGTGAGGTGGTGAATGAGGGAGTAGTGAGGTGGTGAATGAGGGAGTAGTGAGGTGGTGAATGAGGGAGTAGTGAGGTGGTGAATGAGGGAGTGGTGAGGTGGTGAATGAGTGGGCGTAGTGATGAAAGAGGGTTAATGGAGGGTGAGTCAGATGCTATTTGCTGGTAATATCGCTCTGGTGGAAAACTCAGGGAGAAATCTTTTTACAGAAATTGACATTGCACTTTATGGGCGATAAAGATCATGGTGATGTTGAATATGGTATTAACATGCATTAATGAGACAGGGTTGGTTAGGACACAGGTGATTACGTCAAAGTAGCCTATTATTGATTGGAACAGATGGTAATTAGGAAGTAAAAGTGAAACACCGTGTATTGAAAATGCCTTAGTACATTTAAATTCTCTATTATATATATATAATTATATACACTATGTGCATAACCTCATCATCATGTGTAATCTCATAGTAAATTGGTCGGCTAAAACGTTCCACGAAAGGAGGATAAAGCCAGGAAATCCTACCCACGCTAGCTTAAAAGCGGACTGGATAGGGATATATATGAAAAAAGGATGTAAAAAAGGATGTAAGTGATACAGATGGAATGACTTCTACATACGTGTGATACTTACACAACCTATAGATAGGATATGTACACAACCTCCCTACACATAACCTTTTACTACGACTCACCGTTGGCATGACAACAGGTAACATTTTTGGAGTCTAGTTTCCTCCACCAACCTACGAATTGGAACATACTGTATACTATTCGGTACCTACTGTCCTTGGTGCTCAGTGAACATAGACACAAGAGCTTACAGTATTGAATAACATCCAAGGTGTCTTTTACGAGGCGGATGTTCTATGTAGTAGTCAGCTGAATATATTATTTATCACTGAATGAATGTTTCTAATATTTAGATTAATTATATATATATATATATATATATATATATATATATATATATATATATATATATATATATATATATATATATATATATATATATATATATATATATATATATATACATATAAATGGAAAGACAAGGTGGAAGAGGCTAGCATTGCTGCAGTAGTGTAGGTTGAGCTTTAAGCTACTGTAATCCAGGTTTGGTGACACACACACACACACACACACACACACACACACATTCCCCACTTCCTGCCATTCCATCACCACCTCTATAGCCTCGGGGAATCACCCATTGTATTCACACTCTCTCCTTCCAACTCGGTTATCTAAAACAAAAACCAAAGAACCGAGAACTGAAAACCACCGAGACCCGAGACCAAGAAACCGAAGATGAAGGACATAAGACGACGAAGAAGACAATAGTAGGTGTTGGTGTCGTTTCAATACGCCTCTCTCTCTCTCTCTCTCTCTCTCTCTCTCTCTCTCTCTCTCTCTCTCTCTCACACTTCTACTCCGGATCCGGGTTCACTCCACACGACCTTTATAACACTAGGCCACCCGGATTCCATTCCATTCCCGTGACCGTCAGAAACTCCTACTTTTTTTTTTTTTTAGTTCTTTCCTTCACTGTACAGCCGAGGTCAAAAGTTCCGTCTATCCTTCCTTCCCTTCTTAAACTCGGATTATAGCTACCGTATGTATGGAAGCTGTGACTGAGGGTGTGTATGGGATTATGGATGTATAAAACTGTATAATATTATCTATAAACACAATAGCCCTATACTAATCTTATTCTTCAGTACAAGATATACAGAGTTACGAGTTAATGTAGAGCACAGCAGGAGATGAGACGAGACTTATGACAGAGACTGTACCCGTTCGCCTATAACAAACATAATTCAACGGCAGATAATCAACATTATAATCAACATCAATGACTCACTCGTGACAACAGCATAAATTTACCAGTACAAAACCCACAACAGATTATAGACAACAGGAAGTATTAAAAAAAAATAAATATATATATATATATATATATATATATATATATATATATATATAAAATGAATTATAATAAAGCAAAGACTGACTCCAACAACATAAATTCACCAGTACAAAACCGACAGCAGATTATCAACAACAGGAAGACTTAACAGCAAAAAGAAAAAAAATGTAGGTATATAAACTGTATATAGAAAATATAATAAAAAAATAAGGGAAAATAAGAAAACAATTCGACAGTCCCTAATTCTATGAAGGTAATTAATTGTTCCAAGTAGAGGTATAATAAGCTATATATTACTTTATCATTGAAGGGTCCCTATTGTAAAATATGTATGTATTATCACAGAAAGTTAACATCATAATTTGTGGCAAACATTATTTATCATTCCAACTGAACTACTGCAACTGACGTGGTACGGGAGATTAAAACTTTTTATATTAATAGTCCATGTACAATGTTTGAATGATAATGGACACGAAAATGTAACGTTATTGTTTTATGATCGTAGGGCTTATGGGGATTAATCTCTTTTTGAGTGAATGGGTGGCCTACAGTTTCCTCCAATTATTTATGCTACAAAACATATCCTTCTTAGCATATTGAGTTAGTATGCTTCCTGGTACAAATTGAAGGACTAACTAACCCTCCAATTCGTCAACAAGTTATATAAATATTTTACTCTCAAAATATTTTATGTTTTCGAATGTACAGTCACACTCAAAAATCCTGCAACACCTTCGAATGAAATGAATTCTACTAAGGATACGAAAATAAAAGCTCTTGGTCTTGATATTATTTTCAGTTCGTAATACTCACTCAACCGGCTGACTTTCGTATATTCATCTGATGCAGGACTTTCGACCATGGCTGAATACAATCACTGACCAGACACTCCATCTACCGGTATAGCATAGGAATTGGGGATACATGCCATCCAACCAACCAACCAACCAACCATCCAACCAACCAACCAACCAACCAACCAACCATCCATCCAACCAACCAACCATCCAACCAACCAACCATCCAACCACCCAACCAACTCGTGTCGTGAACAGTACCAGCATTTCAGTTGTACCGACGGGCAGAGTACTTTTGTTTGTCCTTCTCATTCCTTTCCCTATTTCACCGTAAACCAGAGAAAGAAGAAATTTTATATAGTCTAAAGAGTAGCGGGGGTGTTACGATTCCCAAGATGGATTATTAATTATGACTAATCTATGTTTTATAATGGTATGCTCAGGTCTTTGGTTAGCCTACACTCTCTTATAATATATTTACACACTAATGCGAACCACAATAAGTTCAGATACACGCAAAAAATAAAAATAAAAATAAAAAAAGAGGTCAAAGCACGCATGCGCACACAGACACACACACGCCAAAAAAAAAAAGCTCGAAAATTCCTCCACATTCCACGTAAAAATCTTTCCTACCGACAAGACCATTCTGTGTCCCGTTTTCACACCACCAACCACTCTCTCTCTCTTTCTTTCTCTCTCTCTCTTTCTGCTGTGCCTTTGTCTCTCCCGTCACTCTCTCTTTCATCCCTCTGTCTCTCTTGACATGACATCTTTGTCTCTCGTGTCTTTGTTCTCTCTTTCTTTCACTGTCTGTCTGTTTGTCTGTCCATCAACCTAACCTTTTACCCTCACTCTCTCTGTCTAATCCAAGTTTTCTACCCCGCTCACTCCCAGTCTCTCTCTATCTACATATATCCCTCTCTGTCTTTGTCTCTCTCTCTCTGTCTCTGTCTCTGGCTCTGTCTGCTTATCTACCAACACAATCCTTCCTTCCTACTCCACCCCATCCCCCCCTCTCTCTCTCTCTTTCTTTTTCTCTCACTCTCTCTAGAATGACGTCCTCTAACCTGAACCAGCCTTTCAGATGTCCACACTCCTCCTGTTGTCACCCTGGAATCGACCCCCCCCACGCCCCAACACCCCCCAGTCCCAACACCTACCTCTTCACTCCATCCCCACACCCACACCTTTCATTCCATCCACACACTCACACCTTTCATTCCATCCCTACACCCACACCTTTCATTCCATCCCATCACCAACATCCCCACTCCATCCCCACACCCACACCTTTCATTCCATCCACACACTCGCCTACATCCCCACTCCATTCCCACACCCACACCCACACCTACACCTTCCATTCCATCCCCACACACCCTCACACCTACACCTTCACTCCATCCCTCTAACCCTTCCAGCAACAATATCAATCAAGAGCTTCTTTTTGCTCAATCAAATTTGCATATTATTTATTTTCTTAAGAGTTTTTTTTATCCCCTTTAAAGTATTTTGTTCTATGGTCAGTTTTAGTGGAATAAGTGAATAGTAGTAATTGAATATGGGTTACAGGGAAGGGGGGTATATATATAGGATACAATCAGGTGGAATAGCTCTGCAACACTCTCCACGGAACTGTATGTAAATGTTTTGATCGTGAGAGTACTGCTAAGGAGAGAAGGGAAGGGAAGGGGGAAGTGAGTGGCAGGCAGCGTGGGTGGGTGGGTAGGAGGGAGGCTGGGTGGGTGAGTGGGTGGGTAGAAGGGAGGAAGGGTGGTGGGTAGGAGGGAGGAAGGGTGAGTAGGAGGTAAGAAGGGTGGGTGGGTGGGTGTGTGGGTAGGAGGGAGGAAGGGTGGGTGTGTGTGTGTGGGTAGGAGGGAGGAAGGAAGGGTGGGTGGGTGGGTGGGTGGGTTGGTAGGAGGGATGCTGGGTGGGTGGGTGGATAGTTGGGCCCTTCAATTTAATGGGTTGGTGGCTGACTCTAAAAGCTGTGTAAATATTGGTGGGTATTTTGGTGTGTGATGATCCGAGCAACACAGATGGAAGCCTCGCCCTCCGGTGATCTATATTAAGAAGGGGACCTTTTGGTACACTGAAGAGCCTCGATTCCTCCAAACTATGCCAGGAAACAGGACCAGATGAACACAAATAATGGTGGCCTGTTGGCTTGGAATAGTTAGGAGGAATTGTTTGCTCCAGATTTACCAACACATATACTATACCCCCCATAATTAATGTATACTTAAGGTTTAGGGGAATATCCATTTTTTTTTTTTTTTTTTTTTTTTTTTTTAATGGAGGAAGGAAATCTTTTTATGACATCGAAATACAAATTGGACCGAGTCTGACGTGTACAAATAATGATTCACTGTACATAGAGATATATACGTTTAACTCTTAATTGATGGGGAGTTTTAAGTGATATATCAATTTACCAGACATTAAATAAAAATTAATAAACTGTGCAATCAAATACAAAGTTGCTGATTGAGAGTTTTTCCAGATTGTATAAAACCTTTGTGTGTCAGAAGAGTTTCAAAATATACATCTGTAATCTGGTAAATAATAAAGTCTAGTATATATATACAGGATATTACATTTTCTAATAATAATACTACATTTATATAATATCATAATACACAACACTATAAGCTTAATCACTAATAATAACAATAACTTTACATGCGTGCATTTATAGACACATTTCTTGCATAAACGACAAAGATAAACACAGTGGGAATGTTGAATTATTTACATGATGGCTGAAGCAAAGAAGTAGCCAGGGATCATAAGAAGTAGGAGAGGAGGAAATACGCATGCAAAGTGTAGGTATGAAGGAGTTATATAGAACAGCACGAGGAGGAGGGGAAGAAGAGAAGAGAAGAGGGTGAAGTGTGTGTGAGTGTGAGTGTGAGTGTGAGAGTGTGTGTGTGTGTGTGTGTGTGTGTGATGGAAGGTTACTGGTGGATATGATGGATACAAAGGTTGACGGGACACAAGTAGAGGTAGTGAGGTAATGTGAGAGGTAGAGTGAGAGTGAGAGTGAGAGAAAGAGAAAGAAAAAGAGAAAGAGAGAAAGAGAGAGAAACAGAGAAAAAAAAGAAAGAGAAAAAAAGAGAAAAGATAGAAAGAAAAAGAAAGAAAGAAAGAGAAAAAAGAAAGAAAGAGAAAAAAGAAAGAAAGGAAAAGAAAGAGGGAGAGATGGACGAAGGTATTGAGAGTAAACAAAGTACACTCATCTTAATCCATCCACCACATAATGTACATAAACAAACAAGAACGTGTGCATAGAATAGTAAAACCTCAAAGTGAAAATAAATAAATAATTCCTCTCGGTATCTCCTCTTAAGAACGGGGGTGATGATGATGGTGTGTGTGTGTGTGTGTGTGTGTGTGTGTGTGTGTGTGTGTGTGTGTGTGTACTCAGTCAGACCAATAACCTCTCATTAACCTGTTTACAGAAGGAAGGAAGGAAGGGGACTCAAAGAAGGTGATGTTACGTGTGTGTGTGTGTGTGTGTGTGTGTGTGCTCTCTCTCTCACTCACTCTCTGTATCTCTCTCACTCTCTGTATCTCTCTCACTCTCTGTATCTCTCTCTTTCTCTCTCTCTGAAGGCCACAAATTCCTGCCACATACGTCTGGAAACACCACATACATACACTTAGAAATATCAGTAGCTGGGCACAAACTATAGAGGAACCACTCATCTAGAATCACTACAGGGAACTGAATGAATCAACCTTAAGGGGATGTGGGAGTAGGGGACAGGCTTGGGGCGGTTTTGGGGGGTGCAGGAGTAGGGGGACAGGCTTGGGGGGGTTTTGGGGGGTGCAGGAGTAGGGGGACAGGCTTGGGGGGGGTTGGGGGGTTAGGGGAGGTGCAGGAATAAGGGGACATGTTTTCTAACCACCCCAAGCCTGTCCCCCTATTCCCGCAACCCCCCCAGTCCCCCCCCAAGCCTGCCCCCTACTCCCGCACCCCCTTAACAAACAACAACCATATGGACAGGTGAGTCATCCGGGCGTGAAATGGATCCTACCTAACATCCATCATTTTTGTTTTATTTTCTTTTTTATATACACCAAGTCAACAACAACGAGATGTCTTTAACTTGTGAAGCGACTGACGGGGCAGAAAATTGGTCCACGAGTACACCTCAAACTTTCTGCCCCACTAATGACTTTGTGTGGGACGGGAATGACAACAGTTTATTTTATTTTTATTTTTTTCTTTCTAATCCATACACCTTCTACTGTACTGTACACTCGCAATCCAAAATATGTATCCTGGTCTTGTTCTTGTTGAAGTTTTCGAATCATTTGACATACTTGTGTATCAATGACAACTTTTATCCTGTTTTATATTTGCTTGTGCTCGCTTAATTCTCGATCAGGCTATTCGAAGCAAGCCTGGATATATATTTTGGATCGCGAGTGCACAAACTGGTTTTATTATGAACTATGAAGAAATCTTAAGTACAAAAATGTACCTTGTAAACCACTAATTAAATATATAAATAAATATTCTGAGAAAAAAAACAACATTTTACGTCAGATTATATGTATTAAAATATTAAACTATCATAAAAAATATATATGTTACAGAACTGAGTAAAATAATAATGATAAAGTTTATTTAATTTCGTAGGTTTGGAATGATCAAAATCACACACACACACACACACATTATATTATGATTCTATTCATAATCGTTATTAGTATAATTATGTGTATTTTAATTATTCTTATGAACATTATTAACACATACATTCTTCTATGTCATTTTCATTATAAGCGTTATATTCTCTTATCTTTTTTATCCTCTCGCCGCTTACGTTATCTTTCATATTATATTCACTCCATTTACTTCTCAGAATTCTTCCAAGTGTTCAGTGCCGCTTACGATAAAACTTTTAATTTCATCTTAATATGAATATAAATATTTTCCCCTCCCTCAACGAGCGAATCTTTACAGAATATGTAATCTTTTTACACGGGATAAAAATGACTAATAATCTCGGTTCGTGTAATAGAGGAATGCGTCAGTTTAAAAATATCACAAATATACTCTTTTTAATTTTAGAAAGGGGATGCGAATAAATACTAAGAGAAAGAAGGAGTAGATATCAAGGCAAAACACACTATTATTTATAATTTTAGGAAAGGGATGTGAATGAATACTAAAAGAAAGAAGGTAGTAAATATCAAAGCAAAAAAATATAGGCTACTATTCTTTTTAATTTTAGAAAGAGGATGTGAATGAATACTAAGAGAAAGAAGGAAGGAGTACATACTTTATCAAGGCAAAATATATATACTATTCTTTTTAATTTTAGAAAAGGGATGTGAATGAATACTAAGAGAAAGAAGGAGTATATATCAAGGCAAAACATACCATTATTTTTAATGAGGAAGAGATAGATATTAAACTGTATAGTGTCCAGTTGCATTATATAATTTTAAGGGGGTGCGGGAATTAGGGGACAGGCTTGGGGGTGTAAGGAGGTAGGTTTGGGGGGTTGGGGGTGCGGGAGTAGGGGGTCAGGCGAGGTCATATGGCGCTCGAGGGAGAATAGTCAGGAGAAACAATAATCCTCCAATAAAAAAATAAATAAAAATAAACAAGATTCCAAGACAAAAATAAATAAAAAAATTCTCCCTTTCAAGACAAAAAAAAAAAATCTTTTTCTTCTTCATGACAAAAAAAAAAAAAAAAAAAAACAGCACTAATTAGGTTGTGTTATCAAGTTGTGACTGTGTTGTAATGAGATGCTCTTAAATACACTCACAATATCTTAGTCTCATCTATACTAGGAAGGTTAATTAAGGGTGTGTGGGAGTAGGGGTTTTGGGGGGGTTGCAGGAATTGACGGTAGGTTAGAAGGCTACTGAATCCTCCACACTTTGTCACGAAACAGATCCCCAGTTGGTAACACTATAAGGTCGTCTGTTTCGTAGTACAGTTTGGAGGAATTAATAGGACTCTAATTTACCAGTAACTAATTCTAGCCCTACGTTATCATGAAGTAAAAAAATAAAAAAAAAATAAAAAACACTGATGGGAACACTTACATTATTTTCTGTGACGTGTAAAATCGTCTGATGTAAGTCAAATTACGTTATAAGTATTACTGAATTGTTTAAAGGTTATTTGCACGAGAACGATTGCTGAAATAAGTGAATAATGTAGAACCATTATTAAACATGAATTACCGAACAGCTAAAGAGAATGAGAAGCAACGTTTAGTTATAATGCAAAGGTAATGATTATTCTATAAGGAGAAGAATACATATTTGCTAAACAAAATAAAATAATATTGATAAAAGGCACACCAGGTATTTTAATACATACGAGGAAAAGCATGAAAAATATTGATGGAAACTGCAAGGGAAAAAAATTATGAAAGGGAGAAAATGAATGCAAAAAAGAAGGAAAGGATGGAGATGGAAGTTCGCGAATGGTAAGTAAAGGAAAAAGTGTGATAATGAGGCGAAATGGCGAGGGAGAAGCCAACCCAAAATTTAACTTTCTTTTTTTTCTTTTTTATCCCCCCACTTTCTTGACGGAGGAGGGATCAAGGGCTTAGGTACACTCTGTAAACTTTATGCTATAGTTACCATCGGGGAACTTTATGCTCGGGACACGGTATAAAAACGGGCTCGGTGCATGTACATTTCAGGTATGATTCTTTATATGTATAGTTAGCTATAGTCTGTTCAAAACTTGTGTTCCGCTGGCCTCTTATGCTTAGATAGATAGAAATAGATAGATAGAAATAGATAGATAGATAGATAGACAGATAAGAGATAGATAGAAATAGAGACAGATAAAGATAGATAGAAAAATATAAATCGAAATAGATATACATATAAAGATATAGATAGAAATAGAGACAGATAGATATATAGGAAAATGGAACACAAGTTTTGAATAGAGTTATAGTTAGTTACCAGCACTTATTAAACCCAGTAGAGTCAGAGTTTTAAGTCCTTTTTTCTCTTCGTGTACCAGTTATAAGTGCTGGCAATTGTACAAAAAAAAAAAAAAAAAAAAAAAAAAACTATGGTTACACCCTCTGCGCGATACAATATGGCACCAATAATGAAGGTTTTTGGTAACAGCCTTCTCACATTGCGTATGTATGGTACGGCCGCATCAGTTATCAAAAACCTTCATTCGTGGTGTCATTTTATATCGCGCAGGTGTAACCATAGTTTTTTTTTTTTTTTTTTTTTTTTGGTACGTGCAGTTGCGGTTTTGCCCGAATATTAATTTAATGAAACTCGCGAAACATTATAATATATGAATGCCCCATGAAGACACACAGCGGGATATACCAGACCTTTATGGTCGTCACCTTATTATGATTCACGAAAACTACTATACCGGGTCTCACTAGCTGTAAAAAAAAAAAAAAAAAAAAAAAAAAAAAAAAAAAAAAAAAAAAAAAAAAAAAAAAAAAAAGATGTAGAGAGAACCCGAGTCAAAAAATTGCAGAGGAAATGGTGGTGGATAGGTGAGAATAAAGGTAAGCAGCAGCAGCAGCAGCAGCAGCAGCAGAGACGAACTATAGGGATTATACTGCTAGCTGTCATCCTCGGCTATCCCCCTTGTAACTCCAGGACAAAGTGAAGTGTCATTAGTGTAATTCTACCCCGGCTGGCCTCTCATATACGGTAGGCTGCCAGTGCTTCCCATCTTGTCGCCTCAGACTTACAAGGATGGGTTCTCTTTGCTCACACGACACGAAAGGCTGATGGAGACAATCCGACCAGACTATGCATGGGAAGGAAAGAAGGAAAGAAGGACAGGACAGGAAGCAGCAAGAGTGAGGGTGAAGGAGGAAAATGGCACTTGAAGAGAAAGGAGGAGGAGGAGAAGGAGATAGGTAGTGTAAGACAATGGGAAAGTTGAGAGGGAAATTAGGAAAAGGAGAAGGAAATAGGGACATTGAGAGGAAGACGCGGAACAAGAGTAGAAGGAAATGGCAGAGGGAAAGGGAGAGGTAACAAGGAGAAGAAGAGGAAGGAAAGAAAGAAGATGTAGCAAGGAGAGAGAGAGGAAGGAAGGAAGGAAAGGAAGATGTAGCAAGGAGAGGAAGGAAGGAAGGAAAGAAAGAAGAGAGAGAGGAAGTAAGGAAAGGAAAGAAAGAAGAGAGAGAGGAAGGAAGGAGAGGGAAAGGAAAGAAAGAAGAGAGAGAGGAAGTAAGGAGAGGGAAAGGAAAGAAAAGAGAGATAGTCACAAGAGAAGAGAACGTACAAGAAGGCAGAGATGTAGATAACAAATGGATATAGAGAGAGGGAATGGGGGGGAAGGAGATGGAAAAGAGGGAAGCCGGCAGATGTTAGATGACGCAAGAGATTTCAAGGAATTGGCTTTTACAGAGGGAAAGAAGATAGGGAAGCGGACAGGAATGTATGAGAGGGAGGAGAGAGGAGAAATGAAAGGAGAGGGAATAAAATGAAGAAGAGGAGGAGGAGAAGGAGGAGGAGGAGGCCGAAATGAAGATAGGCTAAGAGGCAGACTGAATGAAAGAGGGAGATAGAGGAACACACAGGAGAAAGGTGAATTTGAGAGGAATAGATAGATGGAAGATGAGAAGGGAGACAGAAAAAAATATATATATATCTTGTAATGGAGAATAGAGTGATAAATGGGGAATGGATAAGATAGAAATTGTATAAAGTGAGAGAAGAAACTGCAGAGAAGGAAGGGAGAGAGGCAGTCGAGTGAATGGTAGGTGAGAGAGAACGAGAGATAGGAGGGGAGCGAAAGAAATGAACAAACATAAAGACAGGGAGAGAGAGAGAGAGAGAGAGAGAGAGAGAGAGAGAGAGAGAGAGAGAGAGAAAGAGAGATAAAGAGAGAGAGAGATAAAGAGAGAGAGAGAGAGAGAGATGGATGGATGGATGGATGGATGGATGGATACACACACACACACACCACGCAACAGAGAAAGAGAGATGCTTAATCCGGAAGAGAGGAGTGTTGTGAAGAATACGTCTCCCTGCGCTACTTAAATCAGATGACACCGTGCGGCAACCAAGACAACAACCACCAACCCAACAACAGCAAGACCTCCTGGTATAACATAACCCTCACTGGCAACACTAATGGCCTTCTTTCCCTTCTCTTCCTTCCCTTCCAAGTCTCATTCCTTTCTTTCTAATGGTCTTCTTTCCTCTACCTTCCCTTCCAAGTCTCATTCCTTTCTTTCTAATCGTCTTTCCCTTCCTTTTCTTCCTAATGCTCTACTTTCCCTTTCCTTTCCTTTCTTCCAAATGCTTTTTCCCTTTCCATCCCTTTCTTCCTAATGGTCATTTTTTTTCATTTCCCGTCCTTCCCTTTCTTCCAAAATTGTTTCCTTCCATTTTCTCCCTTTCTTTTCACTTCCATGTCTCCCCCTTTCCATTCTCTTCCCTTCTATTCTCTTCTTCTCACATCTTTAAAACCTAATCCTCTTCTTTTCCATCCCTTCTTTCCTTTCCCCTTCCATGTGTCCCCCCTTCCCTTCCCTTCCCTTCCATGTCTCCTCCAATCTTTAAAACCTAATCCTTTTCTTTCCCTTCCCTTCCCTTCCATGCCTTCTCCTCCTCCACCTCCTCCTTTTTTTTTATCTTCCTCACAAACCTGCTGAGTTGGCTGGGTGGAGGTTGAGGAGATAATTGCACGAGATGATATTAGTCACGTACCCACTTCATTGCTATTGCTTAGATGGAACCAAGCCACACACCAGCACAATTTCCCTTTTTTTTTTTTTTTTTTTTTTATGAGTGTTGATTATTATGTAGACGTTGGAACTACTGTATATCCTGCAAATAAATGCCAAGAAAAATATCATCTTAATTCAGTACCGTAGATAATTATTTTAATTTTATGTGTTCTAGCAATCGGGGCCTTTTATTTCTTATTTCTTATTTTTTGACAAAGAACATAAAACAAAATAGAACAAAAAAGTAAGAATATTCCGAGAACAGCAGAGTGAGTAAGTATAAACAAACTGGGAAGAGAGGAAAAGGCAGCGAGAGTAAACATCCTGACGAGAAAAATCAGAGCGTAAAATACAGTATACAAAAAAAAAAAAGGAAAAGAGAAATAAAAAGATAAATATGATGCAATTTTCCCCTCGGCTTATAAAGGATACGACGACGTCCTTGAGGGCTGACTGACTATAGGATTACAGCCCCTGGGAACACCGCCTCCCTCCCTGCCTCTGTAATAAGATAATCCTGATGGAATAAACATTCTCTCACAATATGGATGGTGAGTCTTACAGCCAATCTTCATGCAATCTATAAAAACATCACGCTACATTCACCTATATACTCAATCTGCCCAAGAGTCAATTTTGTCTGGACGATAACTGTGAAAGTTACAAGTGGCTTCTGGGACAAAAAGGCTTCTTCCAGCCTAACTTTATATCTCACGCCAAATTTATCTCTGTTTTCGATTGGGCTGAGAAAGAAGGTTGGCAAGTAAACAAAGAAGAAGAAACTACTCCCAGAATAAGAACATATTTTAAAAGCCATTCTTGTGGTGGGAGACTTTCCGAAATTCCGATTATAATTTTATGCCGCAACATTTTTCTAGATACCACTTCCTTGCGTCATAGTTGATGGACTTGGGTTCGATTCCCGGTGCGGTTAAATACGCAACTCTCAGACGAATTTTCCTACCTTGATAGTCAACAGATAAATAAATAGCTACATTCATCAATATAATGAACATCATCTCATGGAATGCTGTCTCCTATGCCTTCTGTTTTATAATTACAATAAAATTAGTTGTTTTCCAATATATTTCAATTGATCATATTAAGGGGGAAGTACAGTGTGGCAAATCTGGAGCAACTGATTCATCCAAACTATTCCAAGCAACAGGGACGCCTTTATTTTTGTTCATCTGGTCCTGTTTCTGGCATATTTTGGAGGAATCAAGGCACTCCAATGTACCAAAAATATACTCTCCCCTTAAGGTCTTAAGGTAAAACACAGGCTGCTCACAATCTCACATGAACAGTTTTACCTCAATCCTTAGATGCTGGACTTAAGGGGGAAGTTTTGTGTTGGTAAATCTGAAGCAACTCAATCCTCCAAACTATTCCAAGCAACAGAACACTATTATTTTTGTTTTGTTTTTGTCGCGTTTCCTAGTATACTTTGGAGGAATCATGGCACTCCAATGTACCAAAAAGGAATGACCACCTTAACATTATTACTGGCCACAAAAATTCGTACACATGCTGTTGTTTTCGAGGGGTTAATACAAAGAGAAAATGTAACATTACGTAACTGCAATACAACAATATTATTATTAAGTTTGTTGTCTTGTAATCACACCACATTATTATTAGGTTTGTTGTCTTGCAATACGAGAGTCACTGGTCAGAAAATTCATTGCAGTACTTCAACAATAAAGAACAACCTCTCTTTCAATATAGCCTGTGTAAGAATTCCTGTGTGCTATGACATTCTCTATCATCTGAGAAAATTCCAAAGTACAATACAGTTAAATAGAAGTAAAAAAAAAAAATGATTCAATTGTCTACAAGAAAAAAACAAAACAAAAGTACAAGATTAGCTCATATGAATGAAGCACTTCTGGACACACACACCACACACACACACACACACACACGTAGCCCTCCCTCCCATCACACTGCCGAGTAGAGGGACACATAAAGTTACCCAGATGAAACGGGGGGAAAGATAATATTACTCACTGTTGGAGGGGGAGGGAGGGGGAGGGGGAGTAGTACTTTCTTTGAACCAATCTTTCTATAATATTGTGAGGCAGTGTTTGTATAGGCCCGCCCGGTGACACTGCTGGGATGGCACAAGTTTTGATGAAAGGAACATTGTTGTGTGTGTGTGTGTGTGAGAGAGAAAAAAAAAAGTTGGGCTAGGAGTAGAGAGAAATATACAGGGAATAGTTGGGCTAGGAGGGAGGGAGGGAGGGAGAGAGAGAGAGAGAGAGAGAGAGAGAGAGAGAGAGAGAGAGAGAGAGAGAGAGAGAGAGAGAGAGAGAGAGAGAGAGAGAGAGAGAGAGAGAGAGAGAGAGAGAGAGAGAGAGAGAGAGAGAGAGAGAGAGAGAGAGAGAGAGTGAGAGAGAGAGAGAGAGAGAGAGAGAGAGAGAGAGAGAGAGAGAGAGAGAGAGAGAGAGAAAAATATATATATATACAGGAAAAAGTTGGGCTAGGAGAGAGAGAGAGAGAGGAGGACTATAGTGTCATATAGTACCTTAGCCTCTGTCTCTAGGGAGGGAAACACGGAATTGGACTGATGGTGATGGAATGAGAAAGGAATTAGTATCACGATTCTTGTGGGGGCTGTGGGAATTGTAGTAGAGGATGGGATTGTGGTTGTGGGAATTGTGGTTGTGAGAGAGAGAGAGAGAGAGATAGAGAGAGATAGAGAGAGAGAGAGAGAGAGATAGAGATAGAGAGAGAGAGATAGAGAGAGAAAGAGAGAAAGAGAGAAAGAGAGAGAGAGAGAGAGAGAGAGAGAGAGAGAGAGAGAGAGAGATAGAGAGAGAGAGAGAATAAGTCAATATCAATAAGAAAAAACATTTAAAACAGATAATATTCGACATATTCCATCATTTCCTAGTGCCCGTCTCAGTAATAACTAATTTTCAAAGCTAATTACTATCCCATTTCACCAATGCCGTGTACAAAATAATAAGCAATTCACTACATCTCAACAAACTAAAAACAAAAGTAAGTAGAAAGTGTAGAGAAATAGTTACTGAACTGTATGTGTGTCAGGAGGCCTCTCCAGTCGTATATTTGGCCTACCTTCAATATCCCCATTTTCTCTCACAGTCGGATCTAGAGAAAATGTATACCTCCAACAAGTTCAGCACAAACTAACCTATCCGAGTATAAATTATTTGGTTACTCGATGAAAATTTATTGGTGTGTGTATGAAATATATATTTACCGGTATATACATAATTTTGCAATTGATGTAAAAATTGACATTAATATTGACGGTAGTTTCCTCTGTATTTACAATGTAGATTTATATTGGTCAAATAGCCAATAATTAAAACAAACAAAAATATGGAGTTAAAAAAAGAAAAAAAAAAAAAAAAAAAAAAAAAGGTACAGTAATATTTGTTATCTTCCTCCAATGTCTATATATAACAATATTGTCACTAGATACTCTCAAGTGTCAATTACACCAGATTCAGACAATAATAAAACAATGAGAGGAGATGATTTTGGTAACCTAACCTTTAATAAGGACCCTGTGATCGTGTATGTAAATTGGAGGCTTCTGATTCCTCCTGACTATGCCACGAGACAACCTCCTTCCATATAGGTGATGTTTTGTTTCGTGGCAATGTTTGAAGGACGCATTTATCTCCAATTTTCTGACTACATCACTGGGTCCTTAATTAATTAAAATGATCTTTAATTAAGGAATATGCCTATGTATGAATGGCTACTGTACATCTAATAAAAGGCTATACATGATAATAATAAGAAACTGCTTCAACATCATAGTATATATTTTTTTTTTTTAGACTTAACACACAACCCAAATAAAAAAATAACAATTAGAAAGAGGAGGGGGGAGGAGGAAGAAGAAAAGGGTGAGGATGTAGAGAAGGAAGAAGGGGTTGGAAGAAAAGAAATGGAAGAAGAGTAAGAATGAAATAATGTAAGAAAGAAGAGTTTAAAAATAGGAACGTAATCCAAAGTCGAAATCCTTAAAAGAGAAGTGACAAAAAAAAAGGTTAGTGGTTGAGAGAGAGAGAGAGAGAGAGAGAGAGAGAGAGAGAGAGAGAGAGAGAGAGAGAGAGAGAGAGAGAGAGAGAGAAAAAAAACGAGGTGGCAGGAAGTTAAGGAACCCTAGTTGATATGTAGCCAGAAAATTGGAGGTAAACGAGTCCTTCAAATATTGCCACGAAACACCACCTACATAATGGAAGGAGCTTGTTTCGCGGCACAGTCAGGAGGAATCAGATGCCTCCAATTTTCATACACGATCACACACAGGGTCCTTAAGGGCAGACTGTGGGCGTGTGGAGGGCGTGGTAGTGGAGGGCGTGGTAGTGGAGGGCGTGGTAGTGGAGGGCGTGGGTGTGGGTGTGGGTGTGGGCGTGGTGATGGTGGTGGTGATTGCCCTCCCTTGTCTGCCAATATTGTAACGTTCAGCACTTTGAGAAACTCCACACTTTGCTCAAATTTCCTTCATGGGACGTGGGTTAATTGTTGAAGCTCTGCCTGGCAATTAGTGTGTGTGTGTGTGTGTGTGTGTGTGTGTGTGTGTGTGTGTGTGTGTGTGTGTGTGTGTGTGTGTGTGTGTCCTTGAATGTTGGTGATAATGAAAAGAAGAATTTTCGTGTTATTAACAAAAGTAATTACAGTAATAGTAATAATGATAATAATAATGATAACCATAAGAATTACAGCAATAATTATAATAACCATAATAATAAATAATAATAACCATAATAATAATAAAAACAATAATATTAACAACAACAACAATAACAACAAGGCATCATTCCATTCGATGCCAACACCGCCCCTATAATAAAGTTCATTTCCGCAACAACAACATCAACCACTCACCCTTTGCTATATATTTTTTTTTGTGACCTTGACCTTCGACCGATTTTGCCCAAAAGTTAATCATTTTGTTTTATGATGAATATCTATCAATAGAAAAAGAATAAACATCATACGGCTAAACCTGTGGACGGTAGACCATAAACAAACACATGAACAGATAAATAAATAAATAAATAAATAAATATCCGGCACCGAAAACAATACACCTTCCTCTTCGGGGCGGTGTAACAACAACAACAATAATAATAATAAAAAAAGGACAATAAAAAAACATCAGAGATAGAAAGAGAGAAACAGAACGGCATAGAAAATGATCCAGAGCCGAAAAACAGGCAGGAAGTGAGAGTGTGTAGAATGTGTAAGTAGTAAGTAAGTAAGTAAGGTTATGGCAGGGAAGGAATAACAAGGAGGAGAACTAGAGATAAGGGAGAGTCCAATGAAGATAAAGGGGAAGGGAAGCCGTGGTAATGAACAATTAGGAAGGTTTTATTACGGTAGCAGGAAATGAGCAGGAAATGGCTGGTGACGGAGAAGTAGGAGCAGGTAGTGAACGGGAGCAGGTAGAGAAGGAGGAGTGGGAGTAGGTAGAGGAGGAGGAGGAGGAGGAGTGGGAGGAGTGGGAGGAGTGGGAGGAGGAGGAGGAGGAGGAGGAGGAGGAGGAGGAGGAGGAGGAGGAGGAGGAGGCGACAAAGGCAAAGAGGAAGAGAAAGAGGAGGAAATGAAGGAGTATGCGTAGGGAGAACAAAAAATAGAATGAAACAAGAGTAGGTTAATGTACAGTCACGAGCACTAATAAGTATACAGGTGTGCTTC
Organism: Petrolisthes manimaculis; assembly: GCA_034508575.1. NCBI lineage: Eukaryota > Metazoa > Arthropoda > Malacostraca > Decapoda > Porcellanidae > Petrolisthes > Petrolisthes manimaculis. Next base: position 57,710 of record JAWZYT010005451.1, read on the forward strand.
GAATACCTATAGAGACAGTAAATAAATAAATGCACAATAACATCTCCATTGGAATTAGTGTGTTGATGAATTGGACTTTTCGAAACTTCAACCAGACTGTACCAGCTGTGTCGTAACTTCTTTATAAATGTGTGTGTGTGTGTGTGTGTGTGTGTGTGTGTGTGTGTGTGTGTGTGGTGTGACTGAGTCCTCCGCCCTTTCCATTGTTTATTTCTTTCCTTCCGTCCTTCCCTCATCATATTCTGGCTGATTTTTCTGTCTCTTTTCCTCATCCCCTTCTCTTTCCGTCGGACACGCACACACACACACACACACACACACATAATCAATCAATCTCAATCTCTCTCTCTCTCTCTCTCTCTCTCTCTTTCATAATTATACACACACCTTCCCTCTTTCTCTCTCACACATACACACACAAACATGACACACACACACTCTCTCTCTCTCTTCCCCCTTTTCCCTTCCTCACTTTTTCATGGTCCACCATTCGGCTTGCTTTCTGGCTGACTCTTCTATCTCTTTCCCTCACCCAGTTATTCTCTCTCTCTCTCTCTCTCTCTCTCTCTCTCTCTCTCTCTCTCTCTCTCTCTCCTCTTCCTTCCTTCACTCTATCATACGCCACCATCTCGTTTCCTCCCTCCCTCCCTCTCCTTGTCTCCATTCTTCCACTTCATCCGTTACTTCTCCTTCCCTTTTTCTATCTTCTATCTCCTCCCCCTTCCTTTCCCTCCTCTCTCCTCTTCCACTTCATCCGTTACTTCTCCCTCCCTATTTCTATCTTCTATCTCCTTCTCACTCCTCTCCCTCATCTCTCCTCATGCACCTTCTCAATAAATACTACTACTACTGTTATCATCAAAATCATAGTCCATCTCTCAATCATCTTTTATCATAAACTTTCATCCTCATAATTATCACTATCTATACCATAAACCATCACCTTATAAGCAGCAGTAATAGGTATACATATAGTCAGTCCACTACACGTGTCTAAAGCTTCTCTCAACACTTTGCACATTTCTCTATCATTTTAATCTAATCTATTGTCCGAACCGACGAATTTACTTATGCCATCTCTCTATATGCATCTCTGTCTATCCTTGCTATATACTCTTCCATTCCTCGATTACCTTTCTGTCACTGTGGTTTCCCATCTGCTACATAGGCTTTGGCCGTGTATGGGCGCAAAGTTTGACGGGCTATTTTTAATTAGAAGCATTAGGGGACTCTTACAATACAGTATATTTTACCAAGTCAAATGGCAACTAGCTGGCTTGTACGTTTTTTTTTTTATAGTGGACCAATGATCAATATTTTTGTGTTTTTGTTTTGACAATCTGCAAGTATTTGTAAACAAAGCATTTATTTATTTACCTGTGACGTAAATACACAGCTTCCTTCCTCGAAAATATTATACTTAAAAAAAAAATGCATGTTGTGAGTATATTTTTGAGCTTATCAATTGTGAATAATTACCTTTGCAAATACAATTTCGCTATTTTCATTTTATTTTCCGCAAAAACTAATAAATGAGACGAGGAAGTGAGGAAATTTCTGGCTGGTAAAAACCTGCTTTCATTGCATATTATATAGTGTGAGGCTGCGGCCACTCATTGTACACTGTTGTTGCCAGTTGTTGAAGGGAAGGAAAATAGGAATGACACACACAAGTGAAGTGACGCGTGACGAGGGTTAGTGGGTGATAAACTCAACTCTATTTTAGCCTCTGTCCACTGACGCAACACTGGACACTAAAATATATTAACGAGAAAGTTGAGTATAATATTCATGAGTTATAAACACTCTAATAAAAATGAATGTAGACTTTGGATGGTTTTTTTTTCACAGGTTTCTCTGTTGGAGTAAATTCCCAAATGGACAAATTGTCTAGTGACACGGAAAGAAAAAAGAAAGCAAAGAAGAGAAAGACGAAAAGCTTTGGGTTCTTGAGACTCGTGAGTCACGCGAGTCTCGACCCGTAATGAGGCCACGAGATGCACGACTCCCTGAAGGAAGGGAGAGGCAGGCAGGCAGGCAGGCAGGCAGGCAGGCAGGCAGGCAGGCAGGCAGGCAGGCAGGCAGGCAGGCAGGCAGGTAGACAGGCATACAGAAAGACTGGCAGACATATATACAAACAGGCAGGGATAGGAAGCATTGTCACGAGTCAAATTTGATCGTGACATATTAATCAATTAAGTATAGGAATAATGCTTCAGCCTAGTGGTTGAGAAAGCGAAAGGCAGGAGTGTGTGAGGTAGAGAGTAGGAGCACCGTTCATGTTTGAGCTTGCGTCCCTCCCCTCTCTGCCGTTAAATCCTTCGTTTCCCCACTCGTTGGCTCTGTAATTATTGATTTTTGCGTGCACACAGTTATTCTTTTGAAATCTACATATGATTCGTGAAGAGGATAATTACCATGATTAATTTACGTGGCGTCATTACAATTGCATGTATGGCTGGGTGTGTGAATGTGTATAATATGAGGTTCTAGTCAGACAGACAGTAGGATTCAAACTATTGTGTGTGGCGCCTGTATATCGATCCAGACGTTGGTAGCTTGTGGGAGGAGCTATAGCCTGGCTGGGGATTTCTCATGATTTAAACTTCAGTTCATCTCCTACTCGTATTCAGCATACACGTAGCCTCGTGGCGCTCTAGCCTCACGTTGGAGTAGCAGCCTACAATGGTCGAATTCATTAGTTTCGGCATACTAATGATTCGTGATCGAGTGCTGGGTGTGTGTTGAACATTGAAAATTGCGAATGGGAGGACAATTCATGTATGAGTATAGAAAAACTCTCATACGTGAATATTTTGAACTCCGAGTTCGGCTTCACCATCTTGTAAAACATACGTGGCTCTCTCGACCTCTTCGTCTCTTTACGTAGCACGCAGGGCTGACAGTGAATGCCAGAATACTCGGTGCCATTCACCAGTTTTTCTCTAGTGCTTCACGGAGTCACTCTTGTTGTCGTTACTTGCAACAGAAAAGCAAATGATACGAGGTAAGGTTTTATGCCAGTAGCGTTCTGCATCCTACTTGGTGTAATATTATAGAAAACGAGTGCCATGTGTGTGACTTTGAAAATTACAGATGTGAAGAACAGGTGTCTGTGTGAAAATAGGAAACTTAATCACATAGATACTGGAACTCGTATTATTAGATTTATATTTATTATTTATTATTGATTAAAGTAATTGAGTAGGGGTCAGGAAATAGCACCATAAAATTACTAGTGTTTGGGGAATGTAACACCTTGGTTACACACGTAATATTCGCTCTCGTCCACTCATTCACGTGGATATGACGAGTGATAAATTATGATGTGACATTGAAAATTAACTGAGGTGAGACATAGAAAAAGGAGACATAGAAAAAAATGGAAACATAGAAAAATGAAGAACAGAAATAATGAACATAGAAAAATAGAAACACATAGAAAATGGAAATATATAGAAAATCGACTGAACACTTAAGAAAAATATATATTGTACTCGAAGGAAAACAACGAGGACAACACGACTCCGACCGATAGAAAACGGGAGTCATATTAAGAGGGTAACTTTAGTATTTAGTTAGCTAGCTTTGCGTGTGGATGAGTGAACGTGTGTGACTATATTAAATTGATTTCATGTTGGTGTACTGGAAATTTCAATAAATATAGTTAAGCGATTGTGAATGGTTGTTTCATACACCATATCCCTTCATACTATAATTTATAAATGCATTCATATCGGAAGACCTCACATTAAAAATAAATATGTTGACAAAAAAGGAACTTGCAATGAAGGGGATAATTTAACCTCTGAAACCTTCTTTGAGCCAACACAATTAAGGTTAATTAATAAAAACCGGGTAAGGTAAGTCAATTGATGAATAATTACTTACTTGATTATTATATACATTATAATAATTCAATTTTGCACTAGAAAGTTTATAATTGCATGGATCTCCAAGGTGGGCCACAAATCTTTCAGTGTGTATAAAGTCAAGATTCTCTTTTAAATTTTGTCACAAGCATGACGTAGTGAAAATGGAAAGAAAGATTATGTAGGAATAAGAGGGAGAGAAGGAAAGACAAGGATGATGTAAGAAAGGAGAAAATAAGTAAGGAATGAAAGCTTCCATGAAGAGGCTCGTGTAGATCCTGGGACCTCGTGGATGGCGGCGAGAATAATACCAATGCAATATTCTGAACTTTATAAGAGTGGAGGAAGGAAGAGAGTTATCGCATCGGTCATGGTCAGTGTTTACTTTACGACATTATTTCATGTATAGGGTCCTTCTTCAGTCCATCCATTGTAAACTCGACGGTCGATACCAAACAAGATATCTCCTCTGTCTGATGACAAACATAAAGAAGCCTAGTGGTGTGAAGGAGACGCAATCACCGAGTTATATCTTGTGTATCGTTTATAACACTCCACTTGAACACTTTCATCCGATAAGAAATACCACCATTTGTTCGTCAGGATTGATTGATTGATTGATTGATATTAGGCGCCGCAAAAGCGAGGCCATATAGCGCCACGAGAAGGTGATAGAAATGAGAGACATGGAGCAAGCAGGAAGGAAAACAGAAAGAAAAGAGGGACAATTGAAGTTGCCAGTCAGAAAACGCTGCAGAAATTGTGATGCATTGTTTAAGGGTTCCAAATATGTGTGGAGGATATTATTTGCAGTTCTCCTGCCTCGTGTTGTGACTGGGAGTTCCAGCTGTGCCTGCCTGGTTATAAATCACGTTTTTATTAAGCCCAGGTGCGGAAACAACCCGGTATATATTACTCCTTTCCCTTGCAATATGAGCACAGGGTCGTACTCCCAGTCCAACCCAAAGTAGAGAATGGATATATATACCGAGGAAAAGTGTACAGGTCAAGTAGCAATAGTTCTCTAATGAACTGATGTAATATGATACCTGTAACTCTTAGGCAATGGTTGACTTAATACGATACCCCTTAACCATTAGACGATAATTGACTACTAAATACGAAACCCTTAACCCTTTGGTGATGGTTGACTACTTAAAACTATTAATGTAACTCTTAGACAATGGTTGATGACTATTATATCATTCTTTAACAGTAATTTATTAATCAGGTAGGACGAGTATACGTTAAGGGGGTGCGGGAGTAGGGGGACAGTCTTGAGGGGGGATTTGGGGGGTGCGAAATAAAGGGACAGGCTTGGATGGGAGATAGAAAGTTTGTCTCCTATTCCCGAACCCCCATAACAACCCCTCAAGCCTGTACCCCTACTCCCGCACCCCCCAATCCCCCCCTAAGCCTGTACCCCTACTCCCGCACCCCCCAATCCCCCCCTAAGCCTGTCCCCTTATTCCCGCACCACCTTAAAGGGTTTGTTAATTATTTATGCCTTAAATGACCAACTTGAAATATTACCAGACGGCTTAAAAATAATGTCACTGGAAATTCCTTCAGTGTTCAAGGATTAACTGTAATAATTAATAACTTATAAATATATATAGTTAATCCTTCACTCAGACAAAAGAAATGTAGTAGACAAAAAAATCATTACTCATAGTTTTCATTTCAACGAATATATTCATACTTAATTACCATTCATACATACATACATACATACACTACACACATAGTAACACCATAACAATAAATACATACATACATAAACACATAGTAACACCATAGTACATGCATTAACACATAGTAACACCATAATACATACATACATACATACAATAACACACAATAACACCATAATAACAAACATATTAAAAAACTAAAGACAATTAAAGTAAAATATATTAAAGACAAAGACAATAAAAGAAAAATATATTAAAGACAAAAGACAATAAAAGAAAAAATATATGAATAACAAATAAATAGAAAAAACAAAAATCGTATCCAGTTTCCAGCCAGCCAGCACCGAGTAATTATTTTCCTCCTCGTACACTAACACAGTCGTAATATCCGAACCTACAGCAGCATATTTCCACACGTCGGGTTGCCAGGCTTGTCGTGTCGTGTCGTGTGTGTGTGTGTGTAAATATTATGGAATCAACTACGTGTTTACAAGTGTGGGTTGGTCGGTCGGTCGCGGAAAAAAAAAAGACACACACACATAGATTGAATATAAAACACACACACACACACACAAATAGAATATAAAACACACACACACACAAATAAAATATAAAACACACACACACACACACACAAATAGAATATAAAACACACACACACACAAATAGAATATAAAACATACACACACACTAATCTAATATATAAAACAGTCCGTCTGTTTGTTTAGCTGCTATGCACAGCCGCATCGTTTAACCTAGAGTAATATTTTTTACATACGTTTTTTCGCTGAGACCTGAGGAGTGTCTTGGCCCTATAAATTTGTTTTTTCTTCAATGATTAACCCCTTAAAATTGACTTTTTTCCTCCCCCCCCCAGCTGACAAAAGGTGGTAAATTTTGTCATTTTTCAACTTTCATGTAGGCAAAAAAAAATCTTACAGAATGAAAGAGCTTAAATTTACACACCAGGAACTGAAAACGGGAGCCTTCTAGGTGTACGCAAAAGCGTATGACAAGAGCGTCAAAGTAAAAAAAATAAAAAATAATAAAATCCCCTGAAATGCATGACAGTCAACCTCATGCTCTGCATGAAAGAAAACCTCAACACACACACACACAAACTCTCTCTCTCTCTATCTCTCTTCCACACACACACACACACACTCTATCTCTCTCTAGATAGTGAATTAGAGAGATAGAGAGATAAATAGAGATAGATAGATAGAGATAGATAGATATAGAGATAGATAGATAGAGATAGAGAAAGAGATAGATATAGATAGATATATAGAGACAGATATATATATATATAGATAGATAGATAGATAGAGATAGATATAAATAGATAAATATAGATAGATAGATATAGATAGATCACCGAACAACGTCGGGTATCGCTGTTAGTAGAAAATAAAACAAAGGCTGGTTCTGGGATTCTTCATGCATGGTTTATTTGTTTATACGCTGTTTTAATATTGATGTGTGACTGTAAACTCGGGTATTATTTTTCTCTCTCTCACTCACTGCCACCGCCTGGGATGATGAGCTGCGAGTACTTTATTATTATTTTATATCTACTAAGATCTTCATTATATATAGAGAGAGGCACAGTAGAGGATGAAGAGTTTGTCGTTGCCAGATGAAACAAGTTAGTCCAAGAAAAGATTTGATTCCTTAGTTATAGCTCCCGAAAAAATGTAATAATAATGAACTATAAAGCGAGGACATCTCTTTACCATAACCATTGTTAATAATTATTCATGCATTAAAATGAAAGTTAATTTTGTTCTGCTGAAAATGACACCTGCCTATGTTGCATTTGTGAAGTCCCATACAATATTTCAAGCCACAATTAATGTAAAATTGGAGCATTAACATAATGCTATATGATCGCTTTGGACTAAAAATAAAAAAGGATTACGGACATTATTCATTCATAATTGCGAGCTCGATTTTAGGAAACAATTCACAGTACAGTACAGTCAGATTTTAAAGTCCTGTACACTGTCACTAGAGGTCGGTGTAAGCGCATGGCCTGTGGTGATCAACATGAATAACGAAAATATCCCATTAATGACCGTAATATTTTTCATATTTTGTAACTAACTGTAAAATGTTTATAGTCGATATTGTAATACTTAACTGTTGTAATTGGTCTGTGTTCGTGGGTCGACTTTTAACCTTCACATAAATCGTCAGTCAAGAGGCGATGTTATCTTTCGACTGAACCCATTTACCATCAGATAAAATATAAAAACATTTAAATAAAAATAGATTAGAAATTCCGCTTATTCTTATTTACACAGAGCCTTCGAGGTCCTACTGTACATCACAATACCGTACCTCAATCTCCACGGGGCTTTCAGTTCCATCACCTCGATGATAAGATATACAGCAGAGAAATGCAGAGTTATTCCCTTTTGCATATCCAATTCCACTCGGATTTCAGGCGAGCACCGACACAATTCACCAAGCGACGCAACATCTACCAATAACACCACCACTCGGAAAACATCAATAGAAACACTACTAGAAATTGTTAAGTAAGGATATACATAACCCATCTAGAATAAATCAATTAGTACATAACAGTTTGGTGTAATTCGATACTATGGACATTCATAACCATATTGCCCATTTATACTTTCATTAAACCCTTTACAAAGAATAATAACTCCACGACACTTTCTTCCACATTCATTTTAATTTGGGTCTGTTATGAATACGGCCTTATATAGTCTACGTAATTCAAATAGTGTACATACATTAACACATAGTAACACGATAATAAAAAATATATGGGCTTAAAGACGTGTGATTTAGCCTGTAAATTGGAGGCTATCGATTCCTCCAAGCTGTAACATAAAAACAACACAACATTATATCTGAGGGAACCATTGTGATGAGTGGCAGAGTCAGGAGAACACACTTGCCTACCAACGCCTTGTCTTCTTAAGCAGTAATGAAGGTGAACAATGTTGAGCTGAGGCTTGTTGGTATTGTGTATCTCTGTGGGTCCTGATTTATATACTCGGTGTCCCCCCCTTCCCCCTGCCTCCATACCCTCTCTCTGTCCCTCCCACCTCCCTCTGTCCCTCTTCCTGTCCCTGCCGCCTCCCTCTGTCCCTCATCCTGTCCCTGCCACCTCCCTGTCCCTGCCACCTCCCTCTGTCCCTCCTCCTGTCCCTGCCACCTCCCTCTGTCCCTCCTCCTGTTCATGCCACTTCCCTCTGTGCCTCCTTTGGTCCCCTCTCCCGGTCCCCAGCCCACTGCACCCTCCCCCTGCCACCTGCCCTTTCCCTTCCATCTCCCCCGTCTTCCACACACTAGTCAACAGCAGTTCTGTCTTTACCAAAACTTTTATATTTATTGCTCAGAAAAATGTGTTGCCGCCACCGAGGTATCTCTTTGTAGGCCTATCTTTTTCACTTATATTTTCTCTTTTTGGTGAACCACTGAACATTATTTTACTGATTTATGTGTACTTTTTACAATCTTTTTCACCAAGATATAAACTTCTAACAAGTATTCTCTATATTTTTTATACTTAAAGCTAGATTGATATTTAGGTACATTCTCGCCACACTCTTATATCCAATAGTCTATTACACCGACAAAATAGTTATCTTGAACGTTTGAAGTGTATGCAGAATAAATACAGATGCAGTTACGTGTACACAGGAAAAATCAAATACACTAACACAAGTAAGTAAGTGGGTCATGATGATTATCCCAAACGAATACTGGTACAAGTGCAGCTCGGGTTGACCCTTTTGTTTCCCAATATCAATCGTCCAACGTGTCTTGTATGGTTCGTGTGAGAAATGCATTGATAGTTCCCACTTTTGTATTGTAGTGTACAGTTGCCAAAAAAGGTATTGCGACAAACCTTGATAGAACTTTAACCATTTAACTATTTGTAGGGACTATAAACATGTATTAACAGAAGGAAATATACATATCCTTCTGGACATTAATATATTTATTGTTCTATCTATAGTTGTCGCAATACCTTTCTTGGCAACTGTACATCACAAACAGGTAATGAGCCCTTACAAATAATTAAGTTTCATTTGAATTTACCCTATTAAAGTAACATATCATTGACGACATAATTATAGAGACATTCCTTGGTACCAGGTCAGCTGCTAGAGCCCATGACTTTACAAACTCTCCTCCTCAATGTAGAATTACTGCTTTTCAGAATTCATATATTCTCAGAACCATGGACATCGTTATGGAATGCACTTCCTCAAAACTGCTTTCCACCAAATTTTAATCCTTGGTCATTTAAATCCAATTGTTACAGACATTATATGAATAAAGGATGTCAATAGCCACATGGACTTTGTTTTCATTGATTTTTGTTTTCCTTCCTTCTTTCCGATTCAATAAAAAAAAAAAAAAAAAAAAAAAAAAAAAAATATGCTCACATATACGCCAGCACGAACTCTGGAATACGAGTACTCTTTCCACAAGCTCCTTCATTCAACCAACCCATTTATTCTCTATCTAGCTTGGGTAAGGGTTTCATGGCTGCTACTCCTTCTGTGTAGAGAATAAACAACACTTCTTTGGGGGCCAACATACTGTACTGTACACTCACTCACTCACTCTAAAAAAAAAACCATTGCTTTAAGGGAAATAACCAGCTGTGGGAAATTCGAGGGGCTCTGCTGATTCCTCCAAGATATCACAAGCAACAAAATCCCTCTATACATAAGACTATAGAGACGTGTTTTGTGATTGAGTTTGGAGGGCTTACGTGTGCTCCAATTTGGCCACAACAGTTAACTTCCTTTAAGCTTGACAACAAACAAACAGGGTAAAAACAGCACATATTTCACAGTACATTTTTTTTTAGTATACGTATACAAACTATACATGTATTGTTCAGGTAGTTATGCATCGTAGATAAACTTTTAAAATCCTTGGAAATTGTCCGTTATGCAGTGTTTGGAATATTAAAGCAGTTATTACACCCATTCCAGTACTTAACTTTGTTTTTACCGTGAAATGGAGCAAGCGATATGGACTCTGAAGAGGGGACAGATGGCCAATAAAAACTGTACGGCACAGTAATGGAATATATATGTGTGTGTGTGTGTGTGTGAATAAGTGTGTGTGAATAAGTGTGTGTGTGTGTGTGTGAATAAGTGTGTGTGTGTGTGTGTGTGTGAATAAGTGTGTGTGTGTGTGTGTGTGTGAATAAGTGTTGTGTGTGTGTGTGAATAAGTGTTGTGTGTGTGTGTGTGTGTGTGTGTGTGTGTGAGAGAGAGAGAGAGAGAGAGAGATTACGGTTGTGTGTGTGAGAGATTTGGTGTATGCCAGTGTGTGTGAGATTTAATGTGTGTGCCTGTGTGTGTGTGGGTGGAGGTGTCTACGTTTAATAGTTTAATATGCGTTTCTCGGGAATGATATAAAACTCAACAAACACCCCAAAAAATAGTTAGGTGTTCAGAATAACAGCATTAAGTATTGTAAAAGTCTGGCATTAGCTTCCCAGACAGGCGGAACAATGAGGAAAGGAGAGGCAAGAGAGAAGCGAGTGCAATGCAGGGAGGGAGGAGTGGCCGGGGTGAGTGGGAAGGAGTGTGAACAAGAGTTAGTATTTAATTGGAAGCTGTGAGTAAGTGAAATGAACCCCGTGAGAGAGAAAGAGAATAATTAAGAACTAGTGGGTGGGTGGGTGAAACAATGGAATGAGAGATAGAGAGATAGAGAGAGAGAGAGAGTGAGAGATAGAGGGAGAGGGAGAGAGATTAGAGAGAGAGAGAGACAGAGTGAGAGAGAGACAGAGTGAGAGTGAGAGTGAGAGACAGAGTGAGAGAGAGTGAGAGTGAGAGTGAGAGATAGAGTGAGAGTGAGAGTGAGAGAGAGAGACAGAGACACAGGACAATTACTACTTTAAGGTAAGGTATGGCACCGAAATTAATTAAGGTTATTGATGCCTCACTCAAGAACACAACACACATAGAATAAATTTATCCAAAACCTTAATATGGAAGATAAAGTAGCATCAAAATTACCGATAAATCTCATGTGCCCCGTAAACACAACTAATATATCTGGCTAATAGCTTAAGTTTACAAGAGATGTGACGTATACAACAAGATAATCGGTACCATAGGACAGGAGTGGTTATATTTTACTAATTGGTTTGTTTACACTTTACTAATGACGTGAAGGAAAGTACAGCAGGTGTGAGGGACAGGTGTGTGTATGTGTGTGAGGGTTATTGATGGTGTGAGTGACAGGTGTGTGAGGGTTATTGATGGTGTGAGTGACAGGTGTGTGAGGGTTATTGATGGTGTGAGTGACAGGTGTGTGAGGGTTATTGATGGTGTGAGTGACAGGTGTGTGAGGGTTATTGATGGTGTGAGTGACAGGTGTGTGAGGGTTATTGATGGTGTGAGTGACAGGTGTGTGAGGGTTATTGATGGTGTGAGTGACAGGTGTGTGAGGGTTATTGATGGTGTGAGTGACAGGTGTGTGAGGGTTATTGATGGTGTGAGTGACAGGTGTGTGAGGGTTATTGATGGTGTGTGTGACAGGTGTGTGAGGGTTATTGATGGTGGTATAGGTGTGAGTGACATGCGTGATGGGCTTATTGGTGTGAGTGACTGGTGTATAAAAGTAGTACAGGTGTGAGTGACAGATGTGAAATATACAGGTGTGAGTGGCAGGTGTGAAATACAAGTAGACACACAACGTGCATGACACCAGTGGAATAACGAAAGCGATAACCACCAGGACAACTCTACCAGAGAGAGAGAGAGAGAGAGAGAAAGAGAGAGAGAGAGAGAGAGAGAGAGAGAGAGAATGTGTGTGTGTGTTTCAGATGGGAGCCAGTCAGTCACAGTGAGTCAGTGTGTTGGAGAGAGTCGTGGGTGTGTGTCGACTGTCCCCGGTATAGCCAGTGTGGGGTGTGTGTGTGGCTGGAGGGACCAATATACACCACTACCACACTCATACAACACGTCCACAGACACCTTTGCTGCTGAAACTAAGGCTTTGTCTGACTTCCAACGTGTTTCCAAAGCGGTCGAGGTCACCCGCCAATCTCAACGGAGAGCAAAAATATAAAAAGAATTTAGGATGAAAAAAAGTTGACAGGGTTGAAGAAAAATGGTTGAAGGAGTTAAAGAAAATAAGCCTTTCTGTGACAAACCCATCATCTCTTCAGCCAATAGTTACAGAGTCTTTAGTTTGTTTTATAACTATTGTATGTATGTATATGGCGGTTAAAGTTTGGCAATCGCTGCTAAAAAAAATATCTTCGTATAACATGTTTCATTTTGTTAAGGGAAACCTGTAATTAAACTTATCGACTGGCACAATATATTTCAGTAAACTATTAGGTAATTTGACAGATACTCCCTTTCTCTAATTACTTCCATCCCACATTTAATTAATGGATACAGAAAAGGAGTATTTTTGGTTCCTTCTTAGATAGTCTAGAGCTGCCCAGGAATCACCAACCACCTGGCACCTCTGGAGTTGAGACTCGCTCGGCCTTTAGTTTCCGCCCGTCGGTCGTACTGTGTAGACGTGTTGTCTCGCTCTCGTACCGCATCGTTGGGCACGAGTCCATTAGAAACTCAGCGTACTTCCCAGCAAGTTATGATAACTTTTGCCTGGTTGTAGTATACGCTCTATAATGGTGAATGGTTGACAAAATATAAGCAATATACAAGAACTTTTGCTGGGCTATAATATAATTTTAAAAGATTTATGAAAGATTAATAATTACTATTACTATAAAAAGTATTGCCTGATTATGGTTTGATCGTCATATGAGTGAAAAGTGATTGAAAATTTTAAATTATTAACTAAGTGGTAAATGGCCTTAAAGTTTTATCATTAACAATGTAGTTAAACTTTCTACCCGAGTTTGATTAGCGATTATTGATTTTTTTTTCTTCAAATTTATCATGATATGATAAAGTTTAATCTTTTGGGTGAAATTTTCTACGAGCAAAATTTTTTTTTACACATTTTAGATAAGCAACAAAAGAGTTTCTACAATCCGTTACGAACTTATCTTCAGCAAGTATAAACATTAGGATAAACATACAGTACATCCCAGCGATACCACTCATCCTTCACAACTTTCTTAATGTATCTTCATATAGTAAATACATAATGTTTTCTTCATTTCAGTTTAACCATCTCTATTAGGAAACATTATGAATTAATACGAATGTTTCCTTGGGATGTCTTCATTAACCATACGTTTATATGTGTAAAGTTACTGTAAGTCCTTAACGTTAACTGTCGTCGCTGAATTAACTTTTCGGGCAGATGAATGAGGGCAGGAAAGAGGATGACAACTTTGTGGGAAGGATGGAATTAACATGACGTTTTCATCTACGTTTAGGGACAAGTAACTTTCCTACTAATTGTTGTAACTTGGATTAACTAGAGAGGGACACTAAACGCTAACTTATCAAGGTGTAATGGTCTCTATGCACGAATGGCGAAACTTAACTTACATACATAGATAAGACATGGGTTATACACGTAGATAATACATGAGTTATACACATAGGTAAGACATGAGTTATACACATAGATAAGATAAGAGTTATACACATAGATAAGAAACACATGAGTTAAACACATAGGTAAGATATGAGTTATACACATAGATAAGAAAGACATGAGTTATATACATAGATAAGAAAGACATGAGTTAAACACATAGGTAAGACATGAGTTATACACATAGATAAGAAAGACATGAGTTCTACACATAGATAAGAAACACATGAGTTATACCACCACAGTCTGCTTCGATTCCACGAGACTGATTACCGGTGACTATGCATAAAATCAAACATATTAGATACAATCACATTTTATACAGGGTAGTATCTCGAGTATTTTGTAAGGAATAGCGATATAAATGAACTATATACCTATGTCAGCACAGTGTATAGGATATGGATGGGAGAATTAAACAGAACACGTATCAATGCCAGTACAAATAGTTAAAGAATCCTACATGTGATACAGTCAGAAATTTGTAGTTAGCAGACGAACGATTAGAAGAATTGAGTATTGTGGTGATGGGAGGCGAAGAATATAAAGAACTCAATAACGTGATGTTGGGTGAGGTTAAGGTTTGTTAGGTGTGGACTGGAGTGCCTCACAATGGTCCTATATATTGTACTGTACATCAACATTCCTGGTGGTGAGGGGTTGGTTATATGTAAGCTCCCAATCAGAGCCATAGGAAGGAAGGAAGGAAGGACTGATTGGACAGGGTACGTGATGTTCTAATTAGATTTCAGGGCCAACTACTGAATCCGCTACACACAGGACCTAACCAATCGCATGTTATGATTTCACACATGTATAATTATTCCTTCGTGTTTGATGAGTAAGACGACGCAATATTTCCACCTGGTTTTGGTAAGAGCAGGGGACGACCACTGTCTTGATATTTGCCAGCTTGACTCAATTCACTCATTAATTAATTCACTGATTGACTGACGGGAAAAAACAAAAAGATAAAACACGCTCACACAAATGGAAACATAACATCCTCGGTCACACACGATTGACAGGAGATTAAAGAGGTACAGATTTTAAAGGCAGAGCAGCAGAGAAGCGAGATAATATACAAACTACCCAAAGTGTTCTTCTTCTATGTGACTTTCTTATCATGGCACAATCCAGGCAAGGCTTACAAATTGACCAGTGTTATGGTGAGGATCTGACAGTGTATAATTGAGCAAGTAGAAAGTACAAGTAAACTATGAGTGTATAAATATTATGTCCACGTCTGGTTACCACTCAAAAATTTCATTCAGTCACGTTTCACTTTACATTGGCTGTGGAGTCTTAATTGATTCATTGATAAGAAAACCAAGATTTATTACATAGAACTGAAAGATTTTGCCATAAACACTCATATTTTTCTTGCACTTTCTATTTGCTCAACTGTACATGTAAGGATTCGTCTAAAGTGTACATAGACATTGGTGCACATAATATCTTGGTACATCTGTGGTGAAGAATAATTATGTTCGTCCCACTTTTGGTACAGCACATTAGACCGAATCGATTCCTCCAAAGTATGCCAAGCCAAGAGACACGACTAAATTAACAAAAACAATGGTGGGCTGTTGTGAAAAGTTTGGAGGAATGGTGCAGTTGTTCCAGATTTACCACCACTGTACTGTACTACCCCTTTAAGTATTCAGTAAAACTATTTAAAGGGAGAACACTTTTTTTTTTTTTTTTTTTTTTTTGCAAATTCGAGTGCTACAAAGTCCTCCAAATTAACCCAGGAAATCAAACGTTATACTAATAGGGGTGAGGGAAATCCAGGTACAGTTGGACATAGAAATTCATGGTGTAAGATGTGTTGTCCCTCTTCTGTACCCAGTGACGTCTGTCCAGTCTATGTTTATTGTTTCCATGCCACATCATTGTTTCTGCCTCGGGTATAATATTATCTTATTGATCGCAAAGGAATTTCTCATACTTGGATTAACTGAGCATCTTCCTACTCGGTTGTACACTCGTCATACATAATTCCTGACCGAGTGTGAGGAGCAGAGGACTTCGAATCGCCTGGTATTGCTCATTTCCTCACTCAGTGCACATACAGTATAGAGGCTGAGTTCGAATGCAGGATGTGTGTGTGTGTGTGGTGCCTGCCGTTCGTCTCTGGTCAGGGATTACGTATCACGACTGTACCACGAATTTATGTGTCCAACTGTACCGTAAATAAAAGTCAAGTGTCAAGAAATCTGTGAAAAAGTAGAGAGCAATCGTACTTCATGTTTATTGATGTGTTCTCCAGTCACCATATCAATTTTATTTTATATTTATATTTTTTTTACGAACTGCCGACGACCTGTATCATTTTTGTAACACATTTGACAGTACATCATATATTTTTATATTTCCATGTACTCTTGAATATCGGCATCTCTTTAAATAATATACGGTATAACCATTTTTTATTTTATCATGCACCTAACGTTATATATTAGTTAGTCAGTTATATTTACGTTTCCTAATGGATCTTTGAATGCTTTAATTAAGGGGGAAGTGTTGTGTTGGTAATTCTGGAGCAACTGAATCCTTCAAACTATTCCAAGCAACAAAACATCATTATTTTTTTACTCTTCTGTTCCTGTTTCCTGGCATACTTTGGAGGCATCATGACACTCCAATGTAACAAAAGCGAATTACCACCTTAATAGTTTCCCACAAGTCACTACACAAAGTCTGTTACCAACTTTTAGGCTGTCCATTCCATATCACCACACATTGCTATTAGGTATAATGAAATAAGTGTAGTTAAAAGAATGCTCCAACACAATAGAGGTATTACTTGATTCCTGGCTAGTTACGTAATATTTTGGAAAAAAAAAAAAAAAAAAAAAACAATGAAAAGAAATGTGAAAATATTAATATTATATAGTTAGTTAGTTATATATTCAATTATTCGTGTATTTATATATTTTAACTTGTGAGTGACGGGGTGATGAAGTGATCAATTGGAAGAACTAAACAACCCCATACTAAATATTTTAAGTGAGTATCTTTTTAATGATACTGTGGCGAGTGGTCGAATAATGGGAGGACACTGAATCCTTCAAAACACAACACGAAACATACTCCCTCATTATAGTTGGTCTGCTGTGTGGCGCATTTGAAGGACTCCGTAGCCTCCAATTTGGGTACATAATCTCAGGTCCCTTATAGTTGCAAATTGCACTGCTAATGAGGTGCTCGTGATAATCCTGATGCACTACAGAGGCGTGTGTGTGTGTGTGTGTGTGTGTGTGTGTGTGTGTGTGTGTGTGTGTGTGTGTGTGTGTGTGTGTGTGTGTGTGCAAACAACTTCTCCCTCAATGTAGTAATTTCTGGTTTGGTGTTGGAGTATATTTCCTTCATCGTCTTAAGGGATTGTTGTATACTTTTGGTACAGTTGGACACATGAATGGGTGGTACAGCCCAGGGGAAAGATACTTGTCCCATTTGTGTAACCATACAGTATCTATCATCAGATACTTGCTTTTTATTACCATCCTCAATACTGACTTCTGCCCCTGATGTCTTCTATTTGGCACTAAGGAACTTGATATTGGGAGAAATTGACCATCTTTCATTTGGGCTGTACCACGTTTTCCTGTGTCCAACTGTATATATTGATTCCTCCAAAGTCTGTGAGGAATCAGGACATGAATAACAAATAGAATAGTGTCCAGTCGCTTGGAATATTTTAAGAGGAAACAGTTGTTCCAGATTAACCACCAACCATGTACAGTGGAGCAAGTAGAAAGTGCAAGAAAATTCTGGCTGTATTTGGCAACATCTGGTAGTCCTTTGTAGTAAGGTCTCGTATCTTGATGAATGACTCACTAGGAAGAACCCAGAGCCAATGTAATGCAAAACGTGATTGGCTGAACTTTGAGTGGTGGTGAACATGTTGCCATATACAGCCAGATTTGTCTTGCACTTTAACTTGCTCAACTGTACTTCTCCCTTAAATAAAAACCCTGTGATGGTGTACGAGAATCATTGTAGGTTTCTGCTGATTCCTCCTGAGTATGTTACGACACACACTCCTTCGACAATAGGTGGCGTTTCGTGACAATATTTGAAAAACTCTGTGTAACTCCCAATTTTCTGACATCAATGGGTACTTGAGTACTTGAGCTAAAAGTTTTATATTCATTCTTGAACACTGTAATACTTGAGAACATTTTCTTGGGATACTCAGGTAAATTTCCAAGAGTTTGTTTGTTAATTTGCTCGATCACCATAAATCAATACAAGGGAAATTTCTTCATATCTGTAGCTGGTATCCTTGTCAGCAAAAAAGTGGAATGTTGGATAGAATGAGGTTAAGGGAGCAATACAGTGCTGGTTAATGTGAAGCAACGGATTCATCCAAACTATTCCAAGCAACAGGACACTTATTATTTAGAAAAATCAAGGGGCTTTAATCTAACAAAAGCATATTATCCCCTTAATGATAAAGTGGTTTCCTGTCACACACACACACACACACACACACACACACACACACACACGGGCCATTTCTCAACTGTTCTGTTTTTTGAAATGGAGGAGTGGTTTGTTTAATGACACAGACAAAGAAATATCTAGTCATATTTCAAGCCGAGGAAAGAAAACCCCTTAACAAACACAGCAACGAAACGAAAATATGGAGCGACGCGAGAAATAAACAAGACCGTACAATTCAATTACGAAAAACAACAGTGCAAAAAGGTGCAAACTGAACGTGACTGAACGAGAAGAAAGTACACAAACACACCAACACAAAAACTCACTTATATTTACACACACAAACACACCAAAACAAAAATCACTTATATTTACACACACACACACACACAACCTCACTTATATTTACACACACACACACACCAACACAAAAACTCACTTATATTTACACACACACACACACAACCTCACTTATATTTACACACACATACACACAAACTTACTTATATTTACACACACACACACACACGCTAAATTACATGTACGCCAACTCTCTCCCTCCATCCACACACACACACACACACACACGCTCATAGTTCTCCCTCCCACACACACATACACACACACACACACACAAATCCGCCCCTTCCCCTCTCCCTCTACAGACACTCTCAACCAATTCCCCCCTCCCCCCCACACCCACACACACACATACTACACCTTCGCAATTCACACATTTCAGGCAGAACACTATATTCTCCCTGAACACTCGCTCTGACATCAATACTCTAACTTACTTACTTACTTACTTACTACAATAGTCTCTCTCTTTTCTCTTTAATTAATAGGTATGCGACCATTCTTGTGCATGTACCGTCACGTAACTTACTTTCCATGAGACCCTATATACTTGTTCTTATAACTGTACAAGTAGCACGCAACAAACGTTATTATTATTATTATTTATTTTTGTTTATGAAGGCTGGGTTATTAAATCGAATTGAGTGCAGTCAGTCCATGGCTGTAAAAACATTATCAATTTATCGTTGGAGACATCAGTTGTTTTGTCTCGCCCATCGTGCCGTGGGACATATTTTTATTTATGTTGTGTTGTTGTTGTTGTTGATGTTGTTGTGTGTTATGGTTTTGTCTCGTGTTGTCGTCCTCCACCAAACTTTATCACATATACTGTAGTAAGCAACCGTGTATTAAATAAATAAACCCTTGGTATTTCATGTGGGGCGAGGGAGGCAACTTCTGCACGAAATTTACAGGATATATAAATTGGTTAAACAGACGTAGTGAACATTACAGTGGGTTGCAGTAATGGTACACCCTGACCGTGGCTGACTGAGGTCTTGGGTGTCGTTATACAAGTTACACCTTTAAACACTCATAAAACACTGAAAATTTTTATATATATATTAAAACAGTTGCGTATTCATCCATCTGTCTAACTTGGTGTATGTACCCGTATATATATTTTTTTTTTTTTTTTTGCATTGGAGAGAGGATTATATACGTATACTCTGATGTCATCTACGAAACACTATCAAAATATACATACATATCCTCATACACAAAAATATTATCTTAAAACACGTGCACCACTGCCCACAACCAATAAAACA
The DNA here is from genome assembly GCA_034508575.1 of Petrolisthes manimaculis. Lineage (NCBI taxonomy): Eukaryota > Metazoa > Arthropoda > Malacostraca > Decapoda > Porcellanidae > Petrolisthes > Petrolisthes manimaculis. Next base: position 77,903 of record JAWZYT010005451.1, read on the forward strand.
CACACACACACGGACACAAGCATACACAAAATCCTTCCAAGTTCCAACACTTCCAACACACCCACACACACGAACACAAGCATACACAAATTCCTTCCAACACACACACACACACACACACACACACACAGAGGTAGAAGCATCAGCCGAGGACGAGGATAGTTTGTGGAGGATCAAGTGTTGTTAGCTTTGTTGTGGCCCTGAGAGACAAAGGGGAGGCGAGGGCTTGTATCATAGCAATTATTGGACCACTGGCTGGCTGGCTGGCTTCTGTCTCTATGTCTTTCTCTCTACCTGCTTGTCTCGTCTCTGCTTTCTTATCTTTCCTCACTTTAGCTTTCATCTTTAACACTGATTCACTTTTCTCTGTCTGTCTGTGTGTCTGTCTGTCTGTTTGTTTTTCCCTTTTTTGTTTATCATTTCTTATTCTCTTTACTAATCTTCTGTTACGTTATTTTTCTTTCACATTGACCCACTTTTCTATCCTCTCTTTGGCTGTCTCTCTTCTGTCTCTTCGTTATATTCCTCCACTTCTTCCTTTCTTCCTCTTAGTTTTATCTTACGTTCTTTGGAGTTTTTCTTTCACACTGACCCTCTCTTCTCTTTGTCTATGTATCTGTTTTTCACTTCTCTATTTTCCTCCACGTCTCCCCCTATTAATTTCCCTTTTGTATTCCTCTAGTTATTTACTTTAGTTCTCAAATACCAACAATTTCTATTCCTCCTTCCACTCCTTCCTCTCGGCGTCTACGTAGTCCTTTTTCGTTTATTCAGCTCATTTTTATTTCCTCCCCTTTCCCTTCCCTCTTTGTTATTCCTTCAATCTCTTATTTTCCATCTTCTCTATATACTCTTTCACCCTTGCTATCTATCTGCCTTCCTCTCTACCTGCCTGACTACCTGCCTATCTACCTGTTTGTCAGTCTTTCTTTCTATCAGTCAGTCTGTCAGTCTGCCGGGTCCTTCTTTACTCACTCGTGTTCCCTTCCAGCTTTCTCCATCCCTCAATTTGTTTCTCTCCTCTATCTTCCTCCTCGTTTCTTCCACCTCTCCTATTTTCCTTTCCTGTCATTTCCCTTCTCCTTTCGTCGTTGATGTTCCCTTCTACTCGTCTTTTTCCGTCTTCTTCCATCTTTTTTCCCCTCTCCCTCCTACTTTCTCTTCATTTAGAAACATTGAATTTTCCTCTCATCTTCACTTTTTCTGACTCCATACTTTTCTCATCTCTCTCTCTCTCACTCGCTCATTCACTCGCCTACTCTCTCTCAATCACTTCCTTGCTCACTTTATTTCTCTCGTTTCCTCACTATTTTCTGTTTCCTTGACACTCGGTTTATCCCTTTCTCCCTTCCTTCTCTCTTACACTCTTAATACTGTGCTCTTTCTATCTATCTCCTTCTTACTCACTCGCTCTATATCCCTCTCACTCTCTCCACCACTCCATCCATCTCTCTCTCACTCTCTCTTCCCTTCCCTTCCCTTCCCACCACCCATACCCTCATCCCATTTCTCTTTCCCTCGCTCTCATTTTTCTCCCTCTTTCTCTGTGTCTCTTTCCCCACCACCCACCCATCCATTCTAGTTATACCTTCCTCTCGCTCTCTTTTCTCTCGTTCACATCCCATTCCAGTTTTCCGATCTTCATTTTATTCTTATACTCTCCGTCTTTGTCTCATCTCTTTTTTTTCATATTCTTCCCCATCACCATTTCTCTCTCTCTCTCTCTCTCTCTCTCTCTCTCTTTCTCTCTCTCTAATACACACACACACACACACACACACAACCACACACACGCATCCCTCACACCCACATCCCACACACATACCCACACACACACACCAACACACACACCCACACACACACATCCCTCACACCTCTCTAACCCCCTTACTCTTTCCTCCCTCCTTTCCCTCCCTCCCTCCGTTATATAATTTGTCTGGCCTCATTGGATTAGCGTGCATTGGTCAGCCATCGCATTTTTACGGTCCCCCCGCGATTGTTTCCATATTTTTTATTCTCTCCTGGATGATTTAAAATTCCAAATTACGTTTCCGAATGCGTTTTGGGCCGAGCTGGTGTACTGTACAGTCTGTGGCTA
>JAWZYT010005451.1:85000-120437 GCA_034508575.1 Petrolisthes manimaculis
AATCCTTTATCTATCGATTAGTGGAAATAAGTCTCCTTTACTAAACAGGTGATTAAAACTGTATGTAAACAATCCCCTAGCAACTAAATCTCTATATTGACTGGGAACAATAATTGACTAACTTGTTCATATTTATAAACACGGGAATGTGTGATTAATTGAAATTGTGCCTAATGCTTGTATAATCTAATACATCCAACCCTATAGCAACCAAACAAAGTCAAACGAGCTACTTTGTATAATAATTTTACGACTAATCAAAATAAAGACTCCGTACCAACAAGTGAAAGAGTAAATAGACTTGAAACTGAACAAACATAGAAGAACAATCTGATAAAAAAATCACGATAATATTTCCTTTGAAAAAAAACATAAAAAAAGGGATCAACAAAAAGTAATTAATCTAGACACAAATAAAATTAAGAAATGAAACAACGATCAAACTTCAACAACAACAACAAAAACAACATCAAAACAGGGGAGGAACCAATCATAATCTAATGTAAATCAAAGTAAAAAAAAAAGAATAAAAATATTAATATAGATACCACAAAGACACGTAGAAAAATATGAAATAATAAGCAACTGAGAACAAATAACAGAGATAAGAACAAATTTAGTGTTTATTTGGTAAGTTTAGTTAAACAAGTAAGGAACAGTGTGCGATGTTCATGTAAAGAAAACTATTAACAGAAAAATATCAAGCAGGCAACTCAAAGCAAAGACTATGTAAATATAAGACAACTCATACACATCAAAGCAAGCAAAATAAGTAAGAAAGCAAGCAATCTGAACTGTGCATAAGACGAGAACATGTCCCAAAATAGGAAATAAATAGATAGCCTTGTATGTGCAGCGAGTAACGTGAAGGAAGCAATCCCTCAAGAGCACACACACACACAACCCAACAGCACACGACATCAAGGCAGCCACCCAGACCAACCAACCAACCAACCAACCAACCCATCACGGAAACTCCTTCAGCCCCCTAAAGAAAGTCACCCAGCAGCCAGAGAGAGAGAAAAACAGATATACAGAGAGACAGACACAGCAGCCAGACAGAGAGAGAGAGAGACATACAGACAGAGAGAGACAGACAGACAGACAAAGAGACAGAGATAGAGATAAACAGAGAGAGAGAGAAGAGGAGACAGTGAACCAACCATGGATCCGGGCAAGATATTTCAGATAATCACCAACAGCACACTGCTAGGTGAGTAATATATATTATAGTTTTTCTTACTCCTTTTTTTTTTTTTTTTTTATTCCTCTTTTTTTATTTCTTTCTCATTTCCTTCTATTTATCCCCTTTCTCCTTTCTTTCTTTCGTTCCTTTCTTTTGTTTTTTCTTTTCTTTTCCTTTCTTTATTTTCTCCTTTTCTGCCATCTTTCCTTCTATTTATTCCCAAATATTCTCTTTCCTTCTCTTGTATTAAACATTTCCTTCCCTCCCTATATTCTAGTCCCTTATCTCATATCAACCTCCTTCTTTATGATCACCAAACTTTCCTTCATCATATTGTTTGGGTTTTCCTTCTCGCAGGCAATCTCCTTCCTCTCCATAATACGCCACTCTTCTTTATCCTTCCCTCCTCCCTCCTTTATCCTTCCTTCCTCCCTCCCTCCTCTCCATAATACGCCACTCTTCTTTATCCTTCCCTCCTCCCTCCCTCCTCTCCTTAATTCGCCACTCTTCTTTATCCTTCCCTCCTCCCTCCTTTATCCTTCCTTCCTCCCTCCTCTTCTTAATTCGCCACTCTTCTTTATCCTTCCTTCCTCCCTCCTTTATCCTTCCTTCCTCCCTCCCTCCTCTCCATAATACGCCTCTCTTCTTTATCCTTCCTTCCTCCTTCGTTTGCTTATTCATCTCTTTGCTTGCTCTTGCTCTCTATTCCTCCCTCGTCTTCTCCATCTTATTCACACACACACACACACGGAGTCATGTTATGTTTCTCCTTTTCTGCTCATTTCCTTTTCTGCTCTCAGTCAGTCGCTCGGGGGTCACAGTATTTTTCAGCCGAGCGCACTTGTCATATTGCTACACTCAAGGTTTCATTATTATTATTATTATTAAATTCTTCAAGCGACAGTTTCTCTTCATATCACTGTCATTGCACTGCGACAAGCTACAGATTATTCTATTATTACAGCAGAACAACTACTGTACGTAAACTAAATAAACTACACTACACTAAATATATTTCCTTCGTAATGCTGTGTGATATAAAGAAGTTATTTTGTAAGCTGTTTAAAGTGCTTTTCGTATATTCCGGCAAAAGTGAATTGATTCCCTTCTATGTTTTGTGACCTTTGATACGCTTTGCGCTCAGCTTTTCAGTCACTTTAAGTTGCAGATACGCAATTTCCTAGTTGGGTAAAGTTTTGATGGAATTATTTGTGGATTGTATTACCCTTACCGATGGAGCCAAGGAAATTTAGTGACAGTGCCAGTTTAAAATCCCACCACGTCAAAAAGGAAAGAGACATTGGACTACTAAATAATGCAAGTAGTATCTTCTTAGTCCAAATGGTTGTGTATCTGGCCAACTGTTGATGTCTCTATATCAAACTGTCTCTAAATTTACTACTTATAATATTACTTGTAGTTGTACATTCAAAATAACTAAATGTTCATTATGATATTAGATGCGACCACCGAGTTCTTTGCTTTATATACATTATTACATTGTTCTGGGAAAAGAATCAGGATGTTGTTTCATCATTTATGTATACACTCCTCAGAATAACAACGACTAATACTAGAGAGCTTCCCGAGTATTACTGTGTTAACCTTCATAACTGTGTGACAGAATGTAAACCTCGTTTGGATACGAAAGTGGTCCAGAGGTTAGTGTCTGGGAGTTACATTGTTGTTCACTAATATCGTGTTGTGAGCGTGTTACAAGATTAACATGTTTACTGTTCTGATACATATGCATATTTAAAGATGTTTCCGTTGCTTGCAACTGAATGTATGAATATATGAATAAAAATATTTTTACCCACATACAATACACATATACTAAATGAACATGTATAAATTTATACGCGTTTATATAAAATGTATGTTATATTAACATATAATCATGTGCATACGCTACATACTATATACATATATTTGCATAAATGTATATAACATGTATATATGTAATGATATAAGTACTTATAATTTCATTTTTTATTAATGTTATGGAGACCACCAATAAAATATAATACGTTTGAATTAACCATGAAGGAACGTAGGCCAGTAATAGCAAGTGTAGAAAATGTAATCCATAATAAACGTTCATAAGTGTATCAGTGTGTGTTGGAGAAGGTTAACTGTTTCATGTTCAGCGATGCCAGGTACTCGTAATACAAGCAACACACAGCGGTCGTCAGTAAACACAAACTCCATTATAATTACACACACACACACACACACACACACGGAGCACACATTACTCTTGTCTGATGGGATTTTCCTGTCACGGAATATTAAATAGTTTGCCATTAGTCTCAGTCTACACTCAGGTGAGATTCCATTATGTTCAAGGATTAATGATCTAGCTAGTTCCATTCGTTAAGGGGATAGTATACTTATGGTAAATTGGAGTGCCTTGATTCCTCCAAAGTATGTCAGGAAACAGGACCAGATTAACAAATATATATAATGGTGGTCTGTTGCTTGGAATAGTTTGGAGGAATCAACTGCTCCAGATTTACCAACAGTGTACTACCTCGTTAAGAAAATGTAAATAACGCTCAGAAAAATCACTGATGACTATAATCCATCAGACTAAATAATTGTATGTATGTATGTGTTGATTTTCAATGCACATATATAATGAACACTGGTGGTTATGCTGCAGTGGGGCTCAATATTCGGTTCAGATCACGCCAGACTGAGTTGAACCTCACCAACTGACTCGACCATTACTGCTGCTCTTGATGTGGGTGTGGAAGGGAAAGGAATGAAACGAGGGAGAGGGGAAGAAAGGAAGGAACAGAAGCGGGAATAATGATAGACTATAATGAAGAATAAAATGAAATAGAAAGATAAAAATGAAATAACTCGTCAGATAGTTGTGAGTGGATAGATAACGATAAATATATATTGTCAGGAAATATAAGATAAGCAGGGATATGAGAAAAAAACTTGGAAAATACTAATACAAAAATAAGGGATTATGGAAGGGACTGATATAAAAAGAAGGGATTTAATGTGGTAAGGAAGGGAGGGGGAAATTAACAAATGTAAAAGGAATTGATAAAACAGGCAAAGATAGAAAGAAGTAAAGTGAGATAACTGAGGTGGATAAAAAGAGGAGAAAGGAAAGAGAAGGTAGAAGGAAGGAACGAAGGGAGATAACACAGATAGATAAAAATGAGAACCGAAAGAAATGTAGAAGAAAGGAAGGAACGAAAGCTAAAAGAGGTGGAAGGTGAAATGTGAGAAGGGAGTGAGGGAGAGAGTAATAAAAGTTTGTAATGAAGAGAAAGAAGAACTCAAAGCAAAACAGAGGGAAACACGAGAAAGAAAGACAATATAAAGAAAACAGAAACCAGAATATAAGAAAAGAAAATGTGGAAAGGAGGAAGGGAATAAGGGAGAACAAATATAATGGTAGAACAGGAAGAAGGAAGAGAGCAAGATAAAGAAAGATAAAGAGAAGGAGAAGGAAAGAAGGAATTGAGACAAAAGAAGATGAAGGGAAGGAAAAAGAAATGAAAAACAAAACGAAGTGAGGAAGGAAAAACAAGATGAAGGAAGATATGAAGACAAAAAAAATAATAAAGGAAAGAGAAGGGCAGAGCAGAATGAAGGAAGAGATGGAGACAAAGAAAAAATAAAGGGAAAAAACAGACAGAAGGAAGTGAGAAAGACAGAAGATAAAAAAAATAATAAAGGAAAGAGAAGTGCAGAGCAGAATGAAGGAAGGGATGGAGACAAAGAAAAGATGGAGGGAAGAACAGACATAAGGAAGTGAGTAAGACAGAGGAAGATAAAGGGAAGAAAGAGGAGGGGAGTGAGGGAAGGATTCAGATGAGTGGACTCCAATGGTAATGAAGCTTACTACACTACAGGGGCTCCAACTGCACTAACTGGTGTCGTCGTCACCTTGACCCTCTCAAACTCCTCTCACACCACACCACACCACACTCACCTAACCCTCTCATACTTTCCTCACGCACCCACCACCTTCATTCACACTTCACACACACACACACTCCTACTCTTATACGTACATACTTACTATATACATTTATTATAATTAGGAAGAAGAGTCAATCAAGTCTATAGAAAATTATGTATAACGAGCAAAATTAATAAACTTTGGCATGTCGTTACCGTAGATTTTCTAGATCAGTGTACGAGTATATAAAAATGTATTCACTGTCGCTTATAATTATATTCAAGACAAAGGCATGGTGCGTGGTGGAACACTCAGTTTGGCTTCAATCCCCACACATTATTTCCACCTGTATGCAATGTGTGGAAAGTGAAAAAATATATAGCATTCCGTTCTCAGACACACTAATTCATTGACGTAAAGTAAGAACCTTAAATTGTCCTCTCCATCCATTACTTACCCTTTAATATCAACTATTTCTGTCTCATCTGCAAAACCAATCATTACTAAACCAGACTACTTATTACAGTATAAATGTTCAGGCTTTATCTCACTATAATCTGCTCAAGATAGAAGAAGACGTAAGTTGAATGACAGGAAATATCTGAGCAATGGGAGAGAGGAGGATGAAAGATAAAGTCAGGGTGGCAGAGAAGATTGCACTGGAAGGAAGGAGAAAGGGAAGGGTTATTGACATAGAGGGACAGATGGAAGGTATGTCAGCTATGACGGGAACTTGTCCCAAATTAAACTCTTCAGAGTGCAGAGTGTGGAGGAGCAAATAGAGCGAGTGATGGCTTAATGTTATCAGTGAGAAGAATTGAGATAAATTCCAAAAATATTTAAAGATATATATAATAGCAATAAAATATCCGGTTTTGTTTAAATTTGTTTAAGACGATAAGTCGTGAGTGCTGCTACCCTTTAAATGACAGAGGGTCTTGTGTACTCACTATATGGAGTTCCCTCAACTTCTGACATCACTGTTATTCACTGTGAGATTCTAAACTATCAAGATATTTGAGCAAAACTGAGGCCTGGCCCAGATTAGGTCCTCCGCTGCTAACATGACGACCCCTAATTATTGTCTTTGATAATGGTGAGGCATGTGACTTGGTACTCACTTACACTATGATATGGGTTTCTTATACCCTTTTTAAAGAGGCTGTGTGTGAGAAAAAGAAAGATGGGACGAGAGGGTAGGGAATGGGCGGAAGAAAAGAAGGGAATGGACGAAACACAGTAAAAGGAAAAACTATAGATGAGACGAAAAGGGAAACGAATACGAGATGGGAGAAGAGTAATTGTACAAATCAACTGATGAAAAAAAAGGAAGGTAAAAAAGTGAGTGAAAAAAAGAAACGAATAAAAGTGAGGCAAAAAGAGAGATAGTGATATTTGACTTGGAAAACATTTAGAAAGAGGAGAGAGGAATGTTGGAATGAAAAGGGGAACTGGGAGGGTTAGGAGAGTATGGAGGGGGGAGGGAGGAAGAGTATGGAGGGGGGAGGGAGAGTATGGAGGGGGGAGGAAGGAAGAGTGTGGAAGGGGGAAGGAGGAAGAGTGTGGAGGGGGGAGGAAGGAAGAGTGTGGAGGGGGGAAGGAGGAAGAGTATGGAGGGGGGAAGGAGGAAGAGTATGGAGGGGGGAGGGAGAGAGAGACAGAAACAGATAGATAGACAGAGATATACACACAGAGAGAAAGAGCGAGACAGCGAGCGAGAGACAGAGCGGGAGAGACAGATAGACAGACACAGAGAGCGAGAGACAGAAAAAAATTGTAAAACGTTAAAGAAAAACCTCTATTACCCAACGATTTAGCAGTCTGTAGCATGAAAATAAAAACAGAAAAATATATAAAGTTTTCCCCTCGTGTTCCGCATACATACAGTCAACAACACGAGTACTGTATATAACATTTCCTACCACAACACTTTATTGGCTTCCTACTTGACAGCCTCCTTCTACATATTGTCACTTAAGAGTTTACGTCTTGTCAAAACATTTACAGTGAGTGCTTAGACAGCTTGTTTTCCTCGTCACCCTGACTCCCATTTGGGGGTCCGAGCATCCTAAGTATTGTCTGTTACATCGTCGTATATATACACAGTACTGGACAAAATATTCACTTTTGTGTTAACTTGCATGTTTCCCTGGAGCTGAGTATGTACCACCTTTAGAATGGTTAGTTTCAGTTCGTCTGCTTCCCCCTTTGCTAAGTATTGTCAGTCAGCAAGGGAGGAAGGTGTTGCCCTGAAAGCAATTAACTCGTTCAGAGCCAAACACAGCCTCACTCCCAACGCTCTAACAACTTCACAGCCGCTCCCAGCAAGGCACGACAAAAATGGTGTAACTGTTTGGCCTTTCCCATGTCTCCCTCGCGCTCTGTTTACTTATCTTGTAATTTTATATTTAATAGTATATATATTTGATAATATATATATATATATATATACATTTCGAATTTCTGTAGCTTTAAGTAAATTGCCTTGTCAATGTTATCTTATTCCTTATTCTCTCACTTCCACAATATAATTTACTTACATGTCCTTTTTATATGTGGTAATTGAAGTGCTGGGAGGCAGTTTCAGACCTATATCTGGAAATGGTAATGTCATGTTGTATAAGGTATTCAGGTTTGACAAGACAATGTTACGGCCATATACAGGTGTTCATTTGTGTTGACATGTCACGTGACCTTACAAGAAAGTGATTTAGTGCACGATAGATTAATGAGTGAAGAACGATGAGTGACGTAATGAGTTGGCAAACGAGCGATGAGTGAGTGAGTGAATGAGTGAGTTAATGAGGTAACGAGTTAACGAACGAGAAGTGAATGCAAGTTAGTGAGTGAGTGAGAGGACAAAGCCGTGATTACTACTGAGAAAGATACGTGAAGAGAATAGAAGGTGGAAAGAATGGCGAGGGAGGAGGGATGGAGGAAAGGTGACAGTGAGAGAAATTAGGAAGGAGTTAGGCGAGGGAAGAGGGAGAGAAGTAAAGAAAATGGAGGGAGAAAATGAGAAGAAGGGAAGATGGAGAGAAGTAAAGAGAATGGAAGGAGGAAATGAGAGAAGAGGAAAGCCAGTTTAAGAATTTGGGTATGGCAATGAACAATTTCCTATAACAATTCCATGCTACTTTTAACATACATAAATATTATTGATATTATATCATATTATTATTCCTTCAAAGCTTCGGCTACAGAGAGTCTTCTATATGAAAAAAAAAAAAAAAAAAAATTATCACCCCATGTAACTTCCAAGTGAAGTCAAAACAAGTAAATAACTTCAATGAACTTTAACTGACAGGGTTCCACTAACTACTAATAAGAGAGTTTCTGTATCTGTATTGTTTTTTTTTTCTCCAAGTTTGGTTGAGAATAATATGAGTGACTAAGCCTAACCTCCTTTCATAAAATACGGCCATTTTTGCCCAAAGTTGTAACTAGTCTATCCTGTAGTTTAATCACTTCCCATAATTACAATGCAAATTTTTCTACCCCAGTGACCTTATAATATATATATATATATATATATATATATATATATATATATATATATATATATATATATATATATATATATATATATATATATATATATATATATATATCGTGATTAATAGGCTGGATTAAAGACCTGTTATGATGTCATGAACAGAACACTATTGCATTTTTCTATCTAACGTGTACCACAAATCTGACAACTAATCTTTTATCAAGGCAAAATATTTCTTGACAAAGATTGCAGCAATACATATCCTTGATTCCACACATCATAATTATTATCACAGCTCTCTCTCTCTCTCTCTCTCTCTCGTGAGGTAGGTAAGGAGCACTGAGTATGTTGATGTGCGTGGGTCCTTTGTAATGCTGTGCCTCCTTCACCTGCCTTCCTCTTTCATCTTCTCTCTCACCTGCAATGTCCCCTCTTCACATCACCATTCAATACCTCTCTCCTTCATCCTCACCTGCCTCTCCTCACCTCCCACATCATCACTCCTCACCTCATCACTCCTCACCTCTCTTCATCATCACTCCTCACCTCCCACATCATCATTCCTCACCTCCCACTCCATCACTCCTCACTCACCTCCCACTCCATCACTCCTCACTCACCTCCCACTCCATCACTCCTAACTCACCTCCCACTCCATCACTCCTCACTCACCTCCCACTCCATCACTCCTCACTCACCTCCCACTCCATCACACCTCACCTCTCTATCTCTCACTTTCTTCCACTCCCCTTTCACCCCCTTCCCACCTCCTCAACTATCTCTCCATGCATCACAAGTTTCCCCCTGGGTTGGGTGACACAGGGAGCCAGCCACACGGGGGACCACTTCCAAGAATCATACACCCAGAGTTAGGGAAGGCAGGAAAGGGGCAAGTATCGGATATAGGACTCCATTTCACCCGATAAAAAAAAAAAAAAAAAAAAAAAAAAAAATAATAATAATAATAATAATAAACACGCACACACACACACACATACACACATGGGGGTGGGTAGGGTTTTTTTGATTTTTCCCATCCTGCACACACACACACACACGCACACACACGATGATGATGATGATTTTGTTGAGTGGCTGAATTGGAAAAAAGATCACACTCGGAAAAACTTGAGAGGTTTTCTTAAGTGGTCGATATCATGCAGCGAGGAAAGTTTTGTGACCATCCGTATGTTTTTTTTTTTTTTTTTTTTTTTTTTTTTTTTTTTTTTTTTTTTTTTTTTTTTTTTTGTATGGTAGTGAGTGTATGAGTGAGTGTGTGTATGCGTAAAAGTCCATAAAAAATTTCACACACACACACACACTCCATCACTCCTCACCTCTCGCTTCCTCTCTCTCTCTCACTCACTCCTCACCTCTCTCTCTTCCTCACTACTCTCTCTCTCTCTCTCTCTTCCTCACTACTCTCTCTCTCTCTCTCATTACTCTCTCTCTCTCTCTCTCTCACTCATCACTTCTCTCTCTCTCTCTCTCTCTCTCTCTCTCTCTCTCTCTCTCTCTCTCTCTCTCTCTCACCTCTCTCACCTCTCTCTCTCTCTCTCTCTCTCTCTCTCAAACACACACACACACGTCCTAAGCACTTGTCTCTATTGGTTCACTCACATTAAACTTTCCAACAGTTCCTTTTGTCTAACACAAGTCTTAAGAAAAAACCCACTGAAGGCGTTAATGGCACAACACTCAGAGATCAAGAGTGACGCTCAACCCAAAACACAAACCAGTTATTTTTATTATTTTACTCAGAGGAATTATTTATTTTGTAGAATATTATTTTGTATGTGTTGACGTACTGAAAAAATGTATAATATTCACTATACTAATATTCACATGTATATGATTCACTGATATTCACATGTATACGATCCACTAATATTCATATGTATACGATTCACTGATATTCACATGTATATAACCCACTAATATTCACATGTATACGAGATACTAATATTCACATATATACAATAAATAATGCATAATTCGAGCAAACATAAACATTTCTTAAAAGGTTTGTACAACTTCCGTCCATCCTTGTATTCATTTTGGTTAATAATAATAAATACGGTATATACTAATGAACTCCAGTCACTACTTTTCAATACCATGGTGTCGGATGCAGCAGTAGTTTTTATACTTATTTTCTCCCCACAAATTTGCACTTTAATTATAGTTATGAATTTGTGATGAGGGGAGGGAAGGGTGGTATACAACTGAATGTCCCTGAATGTATGTACTGCCACACAACAACACTCTATAATACACATGATGAATAAAATTGTCTGCTTCTTTATACTATGGTCATAAGGAATATAATTATGTAGTATTGGGAGTGAACACAGTATCATGAGGGTACATTAAGGTGGTAATTCTTGTTTGCTACATTGGAGTGCCGTGATCCCTCCAAAGTATGCTAGGAAACAGGACCAGAGGAGCAAAAATAATGGCGTCCTGTTGCTTGGAATAGTTGGGAGGATTCAGTTGCTCCACATTTACCAACACAGAACTTCCCCCCTTAATGAATGACTTTCTAATACCAATTAAGAGTTGTATTGACATTCGCTATTTACTCGCAGCATCTGGTGAGTCAAGTGTTTCCTCTTCACTTACTCACATCTCGACATGAACAGCGGCTAAATGGAATACGAATCTCCTTTACATATATATTGCAACTACAACGTGTTTACTCCTTTCAGTGAATAATCAGGGGTAAATAGTTTGTCCTTTCCATCTCTAAGAGTAAATCAGAACAATGTATATCATTGAAAATATTATAAAAAAAAGAGCCTAAATATCCAGTTCTCGTACATAAAATACACTTGCTAACCTCGGCACAAATCCTAGACCTCCCCAAACCCCAGATTATTTCAGTGGAGTGGGGAGTGAGAGGATTTTTGTGTGTGTCTGTACGTGTTGGAGCGGATGTTTAATTACAGAGACTGCGTGGCACATATATACAGTACAGTATTGTTGTTTCCAGCCTGTGTGTAAGTGAATGGCGTGTGTTGGTGTGTGCGTAGGTGGAGTGCATGTATGTATTTGCTTTGTGTCTATCTGTGTATCTATCCCCTTTATCCATCAACTATCTATCTATCTACTGTATGTATGAATTCATATTATATTATATATATATATATATATATATATATATATATTTAATGTTCTGACACTGGACGTAGGCTTAATCAAGCCCGTTACCATAGTCCAGGTCAACTGCTACTTACATACACACGTCACGACTACCGAACTGGCACCCAGCCACAGAGGGAGGGAAATGAGAGCAATTCTCAAATATCCTACTGCAGTTGTTATGGTACGAACGAGGGTGTTTTACTACGCTCGGTGGCCTTATAGTTAGTGCCTGAAACTCGATTTGGAAGAGTAAATATTCTCAGTCGTTCACCTGAGAGGATTCAATCTCCCGACCTACAGGTGACGATTCTAGCATATATACTAACCACTCAGCCACCTCCCTTACATGAATGCATATGTAGGTATGTACAGTAGCTAGAAAGCATACATCTTTTATCAATCGCACTACCTTATATCGAAAGACAAAACACACAAGAAATCTCAGTCACAATTTTACATCAACCAAACATATTCACTGAGGTTTGTATTACAGTCAGGTAGTAATGGTTCCAATATATCTGACGTAATATTTGTTATCCCTGTATATATAATGTTTAGGGTTTCAGCTTTCATATCACACATCTCTCTGGTTTCCACACGTCCACAGTCCACTAACTTTGTGCCTTCCCCTCCTCACTCCACTCACTCTCTATATCTCTCTGCCTCTTGTCTACACCACTTCGTACCCTCCCATAAAACCACATCCCACCCTTCCCTCATACTCCAACTGCCTTTTATATGACTTTTTTTCTATATATTTTACTTACACTCAAACTATACTCACACACTCACACACACACTCACACACACTCTCTCACTCATCCACACACACTCATACCTACACATACACTCTCTCACACTCTCACTCATACTCACACATACACTCTCCCTCACACACACACACACACACTTTTTCTTTCACACATTTTCTCTCTCTCTCTCTCCACCAACTACTTCCATTATAACTCACATCCCTTTATCATCTTCATAACTCACAACAGCAAGCTGCTATGGACCCCAAGTTCTCCTATAATTTTCCAGTGTTTCTCCAGGCCTTCCCTCCCTCTCCCCCCCTCCTTCGCTGCCCCCTTCCCCTCCCCCTCCCTCCTCCTCCTCCTTTTCTTCTTTCTCTCTTTCCTACTTTTCCTCTTCCTCCTGTTTCTTGTGTTTCCTACTCCTACTATTTCTCTCTTTCCTACGTTTCCTTCTCTTCTTCCTATGCCTCTTATTCTCATACTCCTCCTCATCTTCCCCATCTTCTTCTCACGCCTACCCCTATCCTTTATCAGCATTCCCCTCCATTCTCTCTCTCTCTCTCTCTCTCTCTCTCTCTCTCTCTCTCTCTCTCTCTCTCTCTCTCTCTCTCTCCTCCCACACGTCTGAAGAATTAAGGCGACACCGAGACTGGCCTAGTTCAAGCTCAGGCCCCACTAGGCTATATGACCATTACAATAGACGGCCACCTACCTAAACTTTTCGCCAACACCAGCCAGCAGCGTTTCCTTCCTCCTCCGTCCACTCTCCTATTTTTATCATATATGTTTACTCCGTTCTCCATTCTTAGGTCATAAATATATTCTCCATAAATATGTTCTCCATTTAATTTAATAACATGCGACAAGGATGAAGAGAAATGTTGGAACAAACAGGAACCTAAAGTGGAAAGAGATAAATAGAAAAAAGGAAAAAATATAAATACACGAAGGAAATAAATTATTCAGTAGAAGAGAGAAATGGAAAGGAAGGAAGGAAGGAGTGTGTACAAAGAGGAAGAGAAGGAAGGAAATATAAAACACACAGTAACAAGATAATCAACAGAGAAAGAGAAGACAAAGGAGGGAGGGAGGGAGAGACAGAGAGACAGTAGCAGCAGGAAAGGCAAGTGAAGTGAAGTGGAGCACAGCGAGGAAGCGGAAGGAAGGAAGGAAGGAACAGAGAAGGGAAGTGTCGCGTGGCCGGGTCACTAACATTCCCGAATTCGCAAGTTTTCCTGCAGGGAGTTGGAGAGAAAGTTTGAGGTGGCGAGGGGTGAGGGCAGTAGCAAGTAAAAGGAGCAGGAGCAGGAGGAGGAGGGGGAAGAGGAGGGGGAAGAGGAGGAGGAGGAGGAGGGGGAGGAGGAGAAGTAGGGACAGGGGAGAGGGTAGAGTAAGGGCAGTAACAAGAGAGGAGAGGGTAGGGACAGGGGTGAGGGCAGTAGCAAGTAAGAGGAAGAGGGTAGTGTAGGGACAGTGGTAATGGCAGTAGCAAGAGAGCAGGGGTTAGGGTAAGGGGCGAGGATAGGGTAAGGTGAGAGATTGGAAGTGAGGTTGTATCAGAGGTGAAGGTAGTAGGAGAGAGGCAGAGAAGAAGGTAGTAGGGATAGAGGTGAGGATAGAGGGAGGCAGGCAGGGATAGGGGTGATGATAGAGGGAGGCAGGCAGGCCGGGACAGGGGTTAGGTTAGAGGGAGGCAGGCAGGGATAGGGATGAGGTTAGAGGGAGGGAAGGAGGGAAGGTGAGGACAGCGTATTTTTCTTCTGACAAAGTATGTATAAGGTTAGACACAGGAAGTTAGAGATGAAAAAATAAGTAGAGAGAGGGAAGTAAAATTATGGTTGTAGGAAATGGCAAATATCAGAGTCTGGGGGAGGAAGGGAAGACGTGAAGGGGAGATTGGAAACTGGGAACTTGATTGAGGTCAGAAAAAGATGAAATCGAAGGTAAATAAGGTATTCGGGGGAGGGGAGGAAGAGTGAAATGGAGAGAGAGATAGAGGAAATTAGGAGAAAGTTTGGGGTAAGAAAGAGAGGGGGAGGTTGGGGTGAGGAAGATAGGGGAGTTTGGGGTGAGGAAGAGGTGGGGGTGGGAGGTTGGGGTGAGGAAGAGAAGGTGAGGTTGGGGAAGATTGATTGATGGATATTAGGCGCCGCAACATCGAGGTCCTATAGCGCCAGAAAAAAGGTGACAGAGAGGTGTGACAGCAAGCAGGAAGGAAATGAAAAGAAAAGAGGGACAGTTGAAGAACTGAAAGATGGGAACCATTTAGTCTGGTCTCTCACTAGCGACCTTCCTAGCATCGGTTGAGGAACAGGAAGAGAGGGTGAGGTTGGGGTGAGGAAGATAGGGGGGATATGGGATGAGGAAAAGAGGGTGAGGTTGGGGGGAGGAAGAGAAGGAATGCTGGAGGGTTCAGATAAAAAGGGAGGGAGGAAACGAGAGGAACATGGGGGGGGGGGGGTCAGTGAGAGAAATGGTTGGAAGGAAGGAAGGGAAGCAAGGAAGTGAACGAGGAACGGAGGCTGGAAGTGGTTGAGTAAAGGTTAGGCAAAGTTTAGAGTTTTATCCATTTACAATCGACAGTGAAAATTACTATTGGGTTTTATTTTTATCTTTTTTATATTTAAAGTGACAGTCATGGTTTGTACTCAAGAGAAGAGTGAGGGAGGGAGTGTGAGTGGAGTATGCGGAGTGGATTGAGTGTGAGAAAGGGAGGAAGGGAGTGTGTGTGAGGGGAGTATGTGGAGTAGTTAGGGAGTGAGTGAGGGGATTATGCGGAGTAGTTTGAGAGTGAGTGAGGGGAGTAGTTAGATAGTGAGTGAGGGATGGAATGTAAAAGGAGTGAGTGAGGTAGTGTGTGAGGGAGGGAGTGCAAGGGGAGTATACAGAGTGGTTTGGGAGTGAGGGAGTATGAGGGAGGGGAGTGTGAGGGAGTGGTTATATATTAATACCACGAACACAGCCCACGTAACCTTTTATTGAAACTAATTTATATTTCACTTTGGTTTAATAACGAAGGGTGTCAGGCTGGGATACGTTTTAGGTTTCATTTTACTCACTTTGGTTCGACAACGCACACCGAGGTTACGATATATACTTTTTTTAGTTCTATTTATCTTTTTTTTTTTTAATCGACTCTGGTTGGATATATGCTGTGGGTCGGAAAAAACAAAAGTCCAGCTAAATTATATATATACGCACATCATAACATTGTATATAGGTCCACCTCACTGACTGATAGTAAACAGGAGAAAATATAAAGGTCACTTCTATTATTCTATACTCTTCACCCATTTCAGCAGTGTTGTAACATAGTCCTGTCTTTACACGTATATATTAAAAGCCAAAACAAATTAACAGCCTATATTTATAAACATATATATCAAAATAGTTCTACATAACAGAAGGACTGGAGTTTACAGGAATTGTGTACGGTTGCTGAGTTTATATTATTTGGTAGATTATTATTTAAGGGACTCTGTGATATAGTAAAACAATTGGAGGTAAAGGAGTCCTTCAAACATTACCACGAAACACTGCCTATAGGGATGGACCGTGTTTCGTGGCATAGTCAGGAGGAATCAGAATCCTCCAATTCTGATACACGATCGCAGAGCCCTTAAGTGTATTATACCAACATATATTAGTGCACATTATACATATGATTCTAAAGGGAAAATTTCTCATAACTTAATAACAGGTACTGTACATTAATCTAGACGAGATGAACCGCCAATCAAATCAGAGTTGCGACAGACTACACAGTATTTACACCTTAACGGAACCAGTGAAACGACCTGATCAGACACCATTTCCCCTGGTCTTCAAACTCTATTGTATTCAGTATCTGCTGGTGCATTATTTTAACCCATCCCAGTATGTCCATTAGAGTAACATGCAGACAGTATCGGACAAAAAACACAACAATACATTTCTAGCTCAGCCAAATAAACTAAGAGCCATTCCTGCAAGTATACACACACACACACACACACACACACACACACACACACAGTTGAAGTCGAATCACAGTGTTTAATTCACCGGCCAGTCTTCTATCCCCCTGTGGAGAGTGGCAGTTCATCGACAGGACACCGTCATCGAAACCCATTAAAGAAACACCCCAAGGTCGTGTCTACATGTTCCCCATCCCCCAGTGACACAGAGTTTGTTTAGTACCCAACGCTTGAATAAATACACTCTTCATCCCTCCTTCACTCACTCACTCCCTCCCTCCTGACATTTCCAACAGTCTCTTTCAGTTTTCATGTAAGTTTCTCCACGATAAATAAAGTACTGTACTGATGATCCTTAATCTATTAAGCTTGGTCATTAAAGGCATACACTATGGAACCACGCCTCAATCCCTCAATATTTCTAACCTGTTTTTTCTCGCCTTGACTACCTTCAGTCATTGTTACCGAAGTGTAAATTTACACACCACCAAGCAGCACCACCATTACCTGAACTGTGGGTGGAGTGAGGAAGGGTTTGCCCTGTAGGATTTCCCCACGGCTAACGAGTGGAAATTTTAGAACATAATTCCACCTAGCTGTTTTTTAAGCTAAAGTAGCAACTCGAACATTATTCCAGCAAGCTGGTTTTTTTTTCACTTTTCGAACTAACTGACGTTTACTTGGAAAGAAATTCGAACACGTACCTGTTTCAAACCCTGCACCATCTTAATGTACACGAACCTAATTTACCCTCCTGAATCACTGCCTCAGCCACTACATGTAAACAGTGGGTGCCAATAGTAACCTTACTTGTATTTGCAATGTAAATATCCCTCTTGGTGATTTGTTTACACTGTGCACCAAAGTTGAAAATCACCTAAATAGCCTCGCCAGCAAGATAAAACGAGTGAGAGAGACGTCCAAAATCAAAGGAAAATGCTGGAAGGAGTTTGTAGACAGCAAAAGGTCCAATCATGGCCAGGATTCGATAGTCCACACTCTTGGTCTCTGATATGCAAATGTTAAAGCTCTTAACGCTTAACAGCAACAGATTAAAATTGTCCAGTTTTGATTTATTTTTCGATTGTACAGCTTACAATAGTTCTCATCTAAATATATTCGAGTAATCTTAGTTATCTATATTTATCTACCTATCAACCTTCCTGTATATCCACGTAGCTTTTTCCTCTTATGTAAAACAAATCCTGTGTTTTGTATCAGCTTTGCCTCAGCCTCTGGTGCTTCATTAGCCTCTCAAAATGTACCGTGTTTGTGCCCGAGTATCAGACGGTATGAGGCACTTCAACCTTTACGGGATAATCTCTTGTGTGAACTGGAGTCTTATATAACCTCCAGACTTATGCTACAGAACTGATCCCCTATTCGTACACGGATTTATTTTATTTCCTGGCGTTGTTGGAAGGAATCAGTAGACCTCCAGTTCGCCCAGAAAAAGTATTATTACCCTTTTAAGAACACTGAATGCTTAAAAGGATTAGCATGCTGGGTGGCCATTTCAACTCTGCACTTCACTTCGCTTCACCCCACCTTACCCCACACCCCCACTTGCTAAACACCCTCCTGCCTGGCCCCACTTTCTCTTGCTATTTAATTGCTCCTCACCCTGCCACCTCATGGTAAATTCAACTCCTCCCGACACTCCCACTCCTTGCTATTATTAACATTAACACACACTCCTCTTTTGTTCTATCAATCCTCACTCAACCCTCTACTCCTACAACTTCAAGCCCCCTCTTGCTGTTTCAACTCTTTTACAATTTCAACCCCCTTTCTTTGCTTCTTTTCTACTCAACAAATCACGATCTTTGGACTATATAAACCTCACACCACACACCCATTCCTACCATTACAACCCTACTAGCCCTAACCTTCACCTCAGACAACCTCCAGAGCCCAACAAAGCCCATGCAGTCTGATATATTTCACGCTGAGGGGATAAAAAAAAATTCGCGATGTTATATTTCCACGCTAAATTGGTATATCATCAGCCATGGGGAAATAACAAGGTCGAGTGATAATGGAGCTACAACATTTTAATAATATAGGATTGTGTTCTGGGGCCCAAGCTTTGAGGCCAGACAAAATAGAAAATACATTTTTTTTTTCCCTCTGCACGGAAGTTTGTTGTCATGCGCGCGCGGGCAGGTGTGTGTGTGTGTGTGTGTGTGTGTGTGTGTGTGTGTGTGTGTGTGTGTGTGTGTGTGTGTGTGTGTGTGTGTGTGTGTGTGTGTGTGTGTGTGTGTGTGTGTGTGTGTGTGTGTGTGTGAGAGAGAGAGAGAGAGAGAGAAAAAAAAAGAGTGAAAAAGACACAGAGAGAAGGACAGAGAGAGAGAGAACGTGTGTGTGTGTGTAATTTTTCCTAATCCATATGATGATCATTACGAGCTCCGTGTTCCGGAAAATGAACATCAGTGATACAAGTCCGGGAGGAAAGAATCTGAGGGAAATAACGCGTTGATGATGAAGGAAGATGGAGAGTTGATTAGGGAGGAGGAGAGGAAGGGAGAGAGAACGGGACGGTGGGAGAGAAATTGGGTGGTAAAGGGAGGAAGAGAGGAAGGGAGAGAGAACGGGATAGTGGGAGAGTAATTGGGTGGTATAGAGGGGGTAAGGGAGAGAGAACGGGACGGTGGGAGAGAAGTAAGGTGGGATAGGGTGGTAAAGAGAGAGGAAGGGAGAGAGAACGGGACGGTGGGAGAAATAGGGTGGTAAAGGGATGAAGGGATGAAGGGAGGAAGAGAGGAAGGAGAGAGAACGAGACGGTGGGAGAGAAATAGGGTGGTGAAGGGAGGAAGGGAGAGAAATAAAGTTGTATAAAGAGGTAGAGAGGAAGAAGGGAAGGAAGAAAGGTAGGAAGAGAGGAAGGGAGGAAGGGAGAGAAATAGGGTTGTATAGAGAAAGGAAGGAGGAAAATACAGAAGGCTTTAAAACGATGAAGAGGGAGGGAGGGAAGGCGAAAGTAAATAGTTAAATGTAAATAAAGAAAGGAGAGACTAAAGGAGAGAAGAAGAAAATCAGGAAGGCAGGGAGAGGAATAATATAGGAAGTAGAATGAAGGAGGTAGCGGGAATAAATGGAGGAAGGTGAAGTGAGAAAGATGGAAGAGAGGAAATGGAAAAAAAAAAAAACGCCACGAAAAGAACCTGATATGATAAAAAAAATATATATATAAAAAAATAGTTTACATTTACCAACACTACATTCCCATCTAACCTTATTCTATTTATTTTCTTTATACACTTGATTTATGAACATTGTGAGAGGTGGAAGTGAGAGGGAAAAAAATAAGTGGTGAGAAGGATAGAGAGTGACAAGCAAGGAGAATAAATGTGTGAGAGAGTCGTCAGGAAGGAAGGCAAGGGAAATAGTGGTGTGGGAAAATGAACGAGAAAAAAGTGGGTTAGAAACGAATGAGGAAAAAGAAAAAAAAAACAGACAGAGGGAGGGATGGAAGAAGGGAATGAATGTAATAAGGGAGAGACCGTGAGTGGAAGGAAGAGGGAAGATATAAAACGGGAGAGGGGTGAGAGGAGTTGAGAATAATGAGGTTGGTTGGTTGGCAAGAGGAGAAGAGGAAATGAAGGAAGGAGGGGGATGGAGGAAAGGGAAAGACTTAGTGGGAAGAGTAGCAGAATATGGGAAATTGATGAGAGAGAGAGAGAGAGAGAGAGAGAGAGAGAGAGAGAGAGAGAGAGAGAGAGAGAGAGAGAGAGAGAGAGAGAGAGAGAGAGAGAGAGAGAGAGAGAGAGAGAGAGAGAGAGAGAGACAGAGAGAGAGAGAGAGACAGAGAGAGAGAGAGAGAGAGAGACAGAGAGACAGAGAGAGACAGAGAGACAGAGAGAGACAGAGAGAGAGAGACAGAGAGAGAGAGACAGAGAGAGAGACAGAGAGACAGACAGACAGACAGACAGACAGACAGAAGGAGAGAAACATTGGGACCAGCCTATGAACTACCAGCACTTTTTAAAAACATTTTATTTTTCGTAATGGCCGGAGAATTTTAACCAAGTGTTCAGGAAAACGACTGGGGCTGAATATGTATACAACTTTACCCGAATTTTTTACAGATACCTGCCAGTAGATTTATTCTGTTTAATTACTCAAACGTTAGAGCTTTGATAGGTTCTTAACTAAAGGGTATAATAATCTTAAAGACAAATATTTCGAGGTCTCCATATTCTTTCAAACAATGCAAAATAAAACAGAACAGTTACCAACACTGAGGATCTCGTCTGTTTCCTGGCATAGGCTATATAGTTTGGAGGAATCAGTAGCATTGTAATATGTAGACAAGAGCTTAACAGAGACTTGTAAACCACATCACTGTTGCTAAAACCTGACACTTTTCTTATAAGAGGGAAGACCTATAGTGACATCCAATACTTCATAATAATACTTCCAGGTAAACACATAATTAACAGGTAAACCTTTAGATAACATGCCTCCACTAGCAACATGTAGGCTTGTTGTAAATGTGACCAGAAATTCCCGCCTGCAAAAGAGTTAAAGTATTGGCTACATCTCAGGGGACGGGGTAGATTTATTTAGTCAGTCAGTCAGTCAGTCAGTCTGTCGGTCACCTGGCAGAGACAAACTCAGCCTCGCCCAGTGCATCTCCATGACAAACGCCACCTCTCCCAGGACATCAAGCCACCCTTTGTTTGCGCTGTGGTGTCGCTGATATTTATTGTCCCATTTACCCCGAATCGCGTCAACAACGGGAGATTCTCACCTTCCCGGAGCCTCGCATTCCTACTGCTGTGATTGATGAAGTTTACTTAGATTCTCATTAATGCGTTCATAATAGCTTAACTCACACACGGCCTCATTCAGGTTTTGTGTTTCGTTTGTTTAATCCTTTATGTTTAAACTGTATTCAGATTGTAGTTGCTAAAGGAGGAAACAAGACTAGTGATTTAGGATAGAAGTAGGGGATTTTTATTTTTTTATTATTATTATTATTATTATTATTTTTTTTTTTTTTGCATTATTTGGAAGAAGCAGTAGCTATCCATTTCTCTCAACACGAGGACCCACGTAACAACTGGAACACAAAATATGATAAACACCAAGAGACATTTGTGATAACTGCTAAGGTGGATAGATTTAGCCTTCTCTCATTATCTTTCCTTCCCTAATTTCCTTTATGTTCGTTCTCCTCCTTCCTTTCATGTCCCTCCTCTCATTATCTCACTGTGCCCCTTCTGCCGGTCTCTCACTAACTGTCATAAACTTACTTGCTGTTTGTACCCTCATTCTGCAGGTATTATACTAACCAACCTGCAGCCTTCTGACGATCTGAGTGTCCCTCCTCCACCTAAATAACTCGCTTTGATATAAAATCTTTCTCACCCACCACCCTTCTCCCTCCTATGTTTCACTCAATCTCCTTTAGTTTCTCCTGCTCTTTCCTTTCCCTCTATCTATGTTTCACTCCCTCTCTTTCCCCGTTTCACTTACACTTTTCCTGTTTCACTCCTCTTGCCCTGTCGACCCCCACTCATCCTATCTCTTTCTCACTCAAGTACCCCACTAAGGGTACGTTCCACCCGGCTTACAAAAAGAAGCCTGGCAGATCTTTACAACTAATAAGAGTGAAAACTTGTGTGGGTCTCAAGTTGGGAGGCCGTGCAGGTGGTGGGGCACGAAAATTGTATCGTAATTATAACTTTGCAGGGGGAAAATTTAAAAACTCTACCGCATGACGAGGACAAAACTCCCACACTAATATAATTCTACAACATTTAAAA
This sequence comes from Petrolisthes manimaculis, assembly GCA_034508575.1. Taxonomy (NCBI): domain Eukaryota; kingdom Metazoa; phylum Arthropoda; class Malacostraca; order Decapoda; family Porcellanidae; genus Petrolisthes; species Petrolisthes manimaculis. The sequence goes on from JAWZYT010005451.1 coordinate 107,240, forward strand.
CATTTCTTATTATTGCATCGGTATCACGTTCCATGTAATATATATACTTGAAACTATATTCAAACTTGATCATATATTCATTATCAACACTTTCGTCGGTAAAATGAAGCCCACTGATTCCTCCGAAGTGCCACAAAACAGGAAGTGTGTTTGGTAGAATGTAGGTTGTAGGAATTAGTCTTTCAACCCTATCAAACTCCCTAATCCATTAACTCAACAATTACAGACAACTTACAATCTATTTTCCTGACTAAACCAGACGACTTTTCTTGTTATAGGAATGAAGATTTACTGACTGACCATCAAAGTCTAAGGCATATAATAATTTTAACCCATAACCTGCTGAATACGTCTAAAAATATAAATAAATAAATAAATTTCGACACCCACACGAATCGCTTTGTGACGAGAAAAACTCAACGACGTCCGAAAACAAGGCGAGACAGGATGTAACTTTTGTCCTTAACTGTACACTCAGACAAGGACAAAGGACCGGATTCGCGACAGGAAGTGGAGGGGAGAAGAAAGCAGAGAGAGAGAGAGAGAGAGAGAGAGAGAGAGAGAGAGAGAGAGAGAGAGAGAGAGAAAAGGTGGGAGAGGGGAAGGAGAGATGAAAGACGGGGAAAGGGAGTGAGGGGAGAGTAGGAGATGAAAGACGGAGGTATAGAGAGGGAGTAAAGGGTTCTTACCTGAGAAATGAAACACGAAAGAAATGAGAGACAGAGAGAGAGAGATAAACAGAGATAGAGATATAGAAACAGAGAGAGAGAGAGATGGAGACAGAAACAGAGAGAGAGAGAATAAATAAAATTCCCTTAAAATGTGACAAGTGTGATGTAAGCTACCAGTGAAGGACATGTAAACACTACACACCAATCCCTCGTAGTGCCAACAACCTCTAGAACCAAACCACTTACCATATTTTGAGAAGTTACCCAGCTTTTGTCACCTCAGAAACGCCTAAGCCTTTCATACACATCAAAGTTAAGTCTGTTTTTATTTTTACTTTATGCATATTGGAAACGTTTCTCCTTAAAATTTTACAATACGGTACTAAAAACTCAAGTGAAAATAAAAGTTACCTATTAATTTAACTAAGCACGCAAGTACTCATAGCAAACTAAAATGATAAACCATTAAACAAACTTTAAATCATTACTGGACAAAAACCAGACGATTTAAAAATATCCCGTGATTAATGTAAATCCCAGATATACCAGGGTTAATGTTGCAGAATATCAATGTTTCAGACCCTAAGTAAATGCTTTCCGTAGAGTCCAGTGGCAATAAATTGTAGATAATTGTCCACTTATGTAAATGTCGGGTGTAATTTGCCTTGGTTTGCATTGCGTTTACCGAGAAAGATTCTGTGAAATGAGGAAAGAGCAGGTACATATTCCAAAGTTTAAATAAAAAGATCACTACAGATGTGTATCCAGTCATATAGAAGAAAACGTGTTTGTAAATTGTACCGCCAGGGATTTAAGACCTTCATTCTTTTCACGGCTTGAGATGGACGACTGGGGTAGAATTTGTGATGAGGCTTGTACACCACACACGAACCTTTGTCTGATTACTATTGTCTGTCTGTTCATTCGTGTTTTGCTATATGTTTCTGTCTGTTCATACGTGTCTTGCTATATGTTTCTGTTTGTTTATCTGTCGGTTTGCTTATCCTTGTCTGTCAATCTTTCCATCTATTAATATTTATCTTTCTGCTTATAATGGTTATCTGCCTATCTTTCTTCCTGTCTGCTTATCATACCTTTCTTCATCCGTCTACCTATCTTCCTGTCTCCATCCGTCTATCTTATCTTCCTGTCTGCTTATAGTACCTTTCTTCATCCGTCTACCTATCTTCCTGTCTGCTTAATTTTCCCTATCGGTCTACCTATCTTCCGTTCTGCAAAAAGCAGTCAAATTTTTAAATCACGATATTTCAAAGAACTAAACTGTCTGAGCAATTAGTGAGGTTCTGTCTTGGATTGGTCTCCGTGCCTTTGTTGTCGGGTCATTTTTAGGTTGAGAGAAAAGGAGCACTTAGGAGGCCAGACTTCTTTACACACCAGTCACACTGAAGGGATAAAAGTCCTGTCACCTCTGTTGTCGTACAGTGAACTCGGGTGATTCATGGACCAACTTTCTCTTCCAACCCCCTCTATTAAGAATTGTTTCGATATGTCAGGACTTTGCTCTTATTAAATTGAAAGACTGAAAATTCAAACGAAACGTAGATGTGCAACTAATCAGTACAACAATAAATAATAATAATAATAATAATAATAATAATATAAAACTATATATTAACAGAATTCTTTCTTTTGCAGGTAAGTACTTGACGATGGTCTAGATGCCTACTACGGTGAGTTAATTGACATCATTCTTTCCGTGAACTTACTACACTGATATTATGGTTTGATTTCTTGGTCACCAGCCACACATTTTACTATTTATCTCTACTATCAGGTATCACACGTAATTCAAACATTTGTATCCAGGTCTTGCTGAAGTTTCGAATCATTTGACATACTAGTGAATCAAATACATGCTTATCCAGTTTCATATATGCTTTAGCTTGCTTAATACTCCATCAGGTTATTCGAAGCAAGCCTGGATACAGTATTGAGTTCAGTAATTACGACTACATACATACACGCTTTGGTCACCGTAATCTCCAATATAAGTTATACATATCATTGCCATTGTTTGGACACTTACAAACCAACAAAGGTAGACTGCAAAACTGATAACATTAACCTTTCCGAGTCATTTTATATATTTATCTCTTTTAGTTCAACATCATTGTACTCTCACTAGAAATGCTCTTAATTTTATTCATGATGGAAATTAGTCACAACTTGCAGGTAAAAGGAACACAGCCGAGAATGTACGTACAGTCACGAGTACTAATAACTATCCAGGTGTGCTTCAAATACCCAGAGACAGTAAATATGTGCACAATAAGATCTCCATTGGAATGATCAAAACTTCAATCAAAACTGTATACTTAATAGTGCTCGTGACAGTACAATACCTGACCTTATTGGGCCCTGGGATGATGGTAAAATGAACGTTACTGATTCCTTCAAACTGTTCTATAAAACAAATCTCTTATATGCATAATGAAGTCGTGGGTCTTGTGTCTTAGTATATGGAGGAATCAGTAGGCACCAAAATAATATAAACCGCGTCCCTCCACTAGTTATTATTCCCTGGTGTCTGTCCCCATTACCGTATGCTGGGAGACTCTTCCTAAAACTCATTAAACTGTTAAACTCGGTGTCCATATGTCATCGTCAAGGAAAGTGAATTGGAGAAGAAGAAAGACTGCTCTACGCCTTGAAAACCCTGTAGCACAAAGAAGGATATAATATAGAGAAGGGACGACAAGCACGAACAAAATAGAAGGAAAGGAAGGGCATATGAAGAGTTGGAAGGGATTAACTCGAGTCCGGAGGGGCGCTAAAAACCCTTTAAGCAATACTCTTTAGTCTAGGAAGTATCGTGTCTTAATAACTATCCATTTGGTATATACACTCACGGTCAGATGTTGTGTCGAGATTCCCTGGCAGATGAATCGCAAGCAGCCCAGCTTTGAAGGTTCGAACAACAAACAGTTAATTGAATCATCTAAGCTCGGCAAGTTGCGATTTATCGTGCCAAGGGATTAAGACACAACTTCTGACCGCGAGTGTACTTTGGAAGGCTACTGATTCCTTCAAACTATAGGAAGAAACAAACCAAATAAGCTCAACTAGGGTGGCTTGGATAAGTTGGAGGAATAGTTTGTCTGCAACTATGCCAATACAAGGCCACTGTTACGAGGTATAGGGGGGAATGAGGGAAGAAGGTATAGGGGAGTGAGGGAAGAAGGTAGGGTAGGAGGGAGGCATGAGTGTAGGGAGGGAGGGAGGCAAGAGTGTAAGGAGGGAGGGAGGCAAGAGTGTAAGGAGGGAGGGAGGCAAGAGTCTAGGGAGGGAGGGTGGGAGGGAGGCAAGAGTCTAGGGAGGGAGGGAGGGTGGGAGGGAGGCAAGAGTGTTGGGAGGGAGGGAGGCAAGAGTGTATGGATGGATGGAGGGAGGAAAGAAAGTGGGGAGGAGGGAGGGAATAGCTGGGGACAGAAGCGACTAGGCTGCCATTTCATCACGTCTTTTTTTCAAGGTCGCAACCTCTATTCTTATCTTATTATTTTTTTAGTGTATATAATTGTCGCTTACATTAAGCATTAACGTTATTCCCTCTGCTGCCAAAAGATAGTCACGAACATCTAAATATGTCAACACGAGTAGTAAAAAAAAGAAAAAGAAAAATATCACGAATTGGTAGCACTAAAAGCAGACGGGGTGATGGGGGTGAAGGTGTAGGGGGGAGATGATGGGGGGAGGTGTATGGCTTGGGGTGGTATTGGGGAGAGTGTACGGTATGGGAGGAAAAGGCAGCATAATAATACGTAAGAGATATAAACGAAGTGCGTCATTAGGACCGAAAATCGTAATAGGTGTATATACCATATCATTTGGTTGGAAATATTGGTTCATTACGTGGCGGAATTTGTTCTACGAAATTGTATGTAACTTAATATTGTCGTACTTCGGAAGGTGCACAAAAGTTCATTCCCTCAGCCAGCCGCAATACAACTGAAGCACCCGTGGTTCGAACGACTATACAACACAGGACAGATGGTGATATATTATGCTCTGTCGCTCGAACCAGAAAATTCAGTCCTAGTTTGGGTGGTTGAGATAATGAACTTTTGTGCACCATAGAACATGCCTTATAAAACAATGGATGACCATGTGCAATTTTCCACCATATACTGGATGATTAATTAAACACTTCAATTCTAGTTAACTCGAAATATATTGCTCAAACAGTATATAGCATTGGAGCCTTCGTCTTTACTAAACTTAATCTAAACCTGGTAGAACAGTTAACATAGTAGTATACATTGTAACCAAACACATATCGACACGTTTGATGATGTTTGGAAGTCGTTTGTATTTCATAGATAAATAACAACAATAACAATCATAACAACACGGGATAACTAACATTTACAAAACATCATACGGTTAACTCACCAATTATTCGGTTCGGTAGTTTATCATCACCAGCATCGATCCATACACTCCTCATTCCGAGTCTTCCTTATTATATACCGATTCCACAGTGGTTTGTTTGAGTTTGTAAGCATCCTAACGAAAGAAACTGAACTATGTAAATGACTTATGAGTGAATTATTGGGTGAATTTGATGATTCCTTTATGAAACTATGGTAATCATGGAACTACATGATAGATTTTGTGGATATGGATATAAGAAGGGAAGATTTAGGGCTTTAGTATACTTATCGACTCATGGTGTTGGTCATTAAGGCAGTCAGTCTTGTTACAGTTGGAATAATAATAATTGGATATAATTTAGACTGACAAGTGTGGTTGGTTGGGGAACGTCAAAACAAACCAAAGTCACTGTGGAATCGACCCTGTGTATGTGTTCACTTGATGCACTAAAACGACACGAATTTAACAAGACTTCTGCTGGGAGGGACACAACTTCCCTCCTCCGTCTCCAGCCAATGACTAGCTAGGGTTTAGGAGAGTTCAACGAGATGCATTGCCGTGTAAAGTGACCGATAGATAATGAGTGTGGCAACATTCAAGGATGCCAACGTTCACAAGAATAAACAATTATAACTATAGAAAAAATTATGATAACTGTGTATCATATATCGATTTTTTTTTCCAACAGTAAGTTTAACTACGTTATTTTTCGTATATTATTACAAGCAAGATCAAGAAAGATATATTGGAGTGCAACTGATTCCTCCAAACTATGTGATGTAGTAAGAAAATTGGAGGTAAATGAGTCCTTCAAATATTACCATGAAACACCACCTATATGGCAGGAGCTTGTTTCGTGGTATAGTCAGGAGGAATTAAAAGTCTCCAATTATCACATACTATCACAGGACCCTTAATAAGATGGGAGAACTGTTCCGTTGTATATTTTGAAGGAATCACCACCACCACCACTCCAATCTATTTATTCATCAAGAGACAACATATCCCCATAGAAACCCGATAAAATTATATACTAATATCTACAAACACGAGTGCCAAAAAATTAATAAATATAATAAATACAAAAAAAAAAAAAAATACAAAACAACACTAGCCCTTCCATACGTTCTTTGTTCCTTGATTTAATTTGGACGTATGGTATTATTTTAGTGTGGAATCTGAATGTCATCTACTAAACCCATCTAATTACTGACCTTTCACAAACACCAAGTGACTGTTCGTTCCCCTTTATGCTTTTATCATGTGGGGCCAATAAACAGAGCCATGCATCTATCAGCGGAACTCGGTGATACTTCTGCCTGATTAGAGAGAGAGAAAGGGAGATAGAGAGAGAGGGGGAGAGAGATGCGTATTATTCTGCTTGAGAGAGAGAGAGAGAGAGAGAGAGAGAGAGAGAGAGAGAGAGAGAGAGAGAGAGAGAAATATGCATATTATTCTGCTTGAGCGTGTGAGAGAGAGAGAGAGAGAGAAAGGGAGATAGAGAGAGGGAGAGAGATGCGTATTATTCTGCTTGAAGGAGAGAGAGAGAGAGAGAGAGAGAGAGAGAGAGTGAGAGAGATAGAGAAAGAGAGAGATATGCGTATTATTCTGCTTGAGAGAGAAAGAGAGACTATATAATAACAGTGATCGCCCAATAAACGAGAAGTGACTGCCTGATATGATCTAAACTCCACTTATTACATTACTGTCTTGTCCACACACACACACACACACACACAAACACACACCATAATTAATTTCACTGATTACCTTGACATAATACAGTGTGATCTGGACACTTGTTAGTCTGAAATAAATAACCACATTTCAGTATGTATTAATTATGTCTATGTAAAGGTATGTACAGCCGGCAGCAGAAATTCGCGTTCATCTCATGTACTTTATAGTATTAATGTGACCAGATAGTTGCCTTCTGAACCAGTTATTATTTCAACAACATACGTAACTTATCTTATGAGAACTATATCTGTCATCTCTGCATTAATATTCCATTTTAATATCACTATAGCTAATACACACGCAGGTGAAAATGAAGCGAACTTGTATGCTGCCGACTGTACAAGTATGTGTGTTGTATGTATGTTTGTATTGATGTTAGTATGTATCGGTGTATATATGGACGCATGCATGAATCAATATATAAACCATTTCTATTCATACATGCATCGATGTAAAGTACAGGACAGTATGCATGTTTCTAGATATGCATATACTTTACAGTGAGCTGTATGATAAATTGAAGATTATCATGAATAGTGAAAGGGCTTAAATATAAATAGTACAAACTTGATTTTCGTACTGTACTACTGGCCACATAAATTCGTACACACGTAGAAAATTTAATACTAAGTAACGGCAATACAACATTATTATTAAGTATATTATTTTGCTAATAAGAGAGTCGCTTGGTAGGCCATTCATTGCACTACTTCCAGAATAATGACCTCTCTTTCCATATAGCCTGTGTAAGAATTCTTGTGGCCAACTGTACAATAGCAAAGTGCAACGAAACATTTTTATCTACCAGCAAATAACACAGATACGATGTCGCAAAACCACTCCCATGGATTTCGATTTCATTGATTGAACTTGATTCATTTTTACTTAAACTATTAAGCACCAAAAGACTGCTGAATTTTTCTGACAAACGGCACACGATTTTCACTGTTAAAAGGCTGACCATTCTTTTAGTGTACCGGTGAACATCGGTTAAACTTTGGGTGAGACTTCTTGTTACAGGACATTTTTACATCTGAGACGGTAGAAAGCCATTGTCCAAGAATTATTGCATTCTTATTTGGGCGTTGTTTTACGATAAAAATCCCTCCCTATATTTTGCTTTTAGTATCGAGAAAACAAACGGTATCGAGGGAAGCACCATTCTGCCTCCGCTTCCAGTATTAACGTCCTGAAATGCAGTTATGTTCTTTCCTGCGCCGCCTGGTGTGTCGGAAAGGATAAAAGCCCATTTTAAGTTTTGTTTTCCATCTGGACTTTTGCACTATCGTGTACTATTCCCTTTCCATCGATAAAAGTGTGTTCGTAGTTCTTTTAGCCATATTTCCAATGGATGTTCCAAGAGCGACGTTAGAATCAAAGGATAAAATTAAACTTTTCACTGGGTGGGGTTTTCTCGAAAAAATACATTAGTATAAAGTTCGCCATGACACAAGATAATAGATTCCTCTTCTAGCAAAACAGTTACCTGAGATAAAGTTATTCATTAACATCTTTAGTTGTCCACTGATAAAATAATATCGTCTAATCATACAGAGTACACCATCACGTATAGCTTTATTACTCTGAACACACACGTTCACTCACCGTAGTTTAAAAAAAATTATGGGCCCTTACTGGAGCTCTATGAATTCTCCAAACTACTCCAGGCAACAGATTTCCTATTCGAAACTCTGAAGCGTTCTGTGGCCTGGATTATTTGGAGGGTTCATAGAGCTCCAGTAAGGGTCCTCAATTTTTTTTAAACTACGGATCTTACTGATATAGAAGTTGTGATAAAGTGGACGGCAAATGTCCTGTTGCCTCACCCTTCATACCGAGACCAGCGATAGACTCGAGAATGTTAGGTGTTGAAAACGTTCATATTTATGTTAACATATGGATCTAACCACTCCCTTGCCATCACCCTCCACACTCACTACCACACTCATCCCAGTGCGCCATCTGTTGACAGAAATATACTCATTTTCTACTACATCTAACATTCTCGAGTCTAGGCTACGAATATCGTGAATAGCTGTGAGGAAGTTAAGAAAGAAGTTCAGTGTTGGTAAATCTGGAGTAACTGAGTCCTTTAAACTATTCCAGACAACAGGCCACCATTATTTTTGTTCATCTGGTCCTGTTTCCTGGCATCCTTTGGAGGAATCAAGACACTCCAATGAACCAAAAGTAGACAATCCTCTTAAGGCGACAGAGCATTTGCTTCCTCCTCCTGCACCTCTCTCTCTCTCTCTCTCTCTCTCTCTCTCTCTCTCTCTCTCTCTCTCTCTGAATAAATAGTTGGTTGCACACAAAAACAATTACATATTCTTTCTTACAGTTGGGTAAAACAAAAATAAAATCCTACCATTGCTTTGAGGAAAAAAGTTTGCAGTGCTTCACTATTTTTGTTTACTGAACTTTCTGGTATGTGGGAGTAAGAGATAGATAGACATATAGATAAGACTGATAGATACAGTACACAAATACACATACAGTACAGTACATACATTCAGTCTATCTCATTATAACGTTTGGATAAGTTGGTCAGGTTATAATTGTGAAATGTGGCACAGCTGTGTTTATCTGGTAAGACTTGCTGGCAACACTGCTCTTGACGCCTCATCAACCTCGATTCATAGAACATTGAGTCCTTTATAAGTTACAGATATAATGTTAAATCTTTGAAAATATTATTCATAAAGGATATATCACACTGATTCAAGTTCTGCCATTATATTACCGTTATCATTCTTTCATTATGCTATTATAGACAAAAATATACTGACAGACAGACAGACATGAAGCGTCACACCCGACTCCATCACCCCCCCCCTCCCCTCTTCTCCACTCCTACACCACGTGACTCGCTGCTTCAATACATGGCTCACTGAGGAGGATACGAACCAGTTCAAGTGACGACGAATGACGGCAACACGAGTGAATGTTCAAAACTTGCTGGTAGTTGGAGTGACAAGTGTTCATAATTCAGTTTGTAAAATACTGTAATATTCATAACTAATATAAATGCTTTGCTGTAAACTAGTGTAGTCAGATTAAGAAGCTTGAGAGATGTATGATATATATTGATAGATTGATTAATTGAGAGAAATTGATAGATAGACAGACCATTATACAGACAGTATAGCTATAAGACAGATACTGTAAGCAGTAATACTCAGTTATAATTATACAAAGACATGAGTAAATAGACAGACTGACAGCAGACGATAGATAGATAAATAGCCTACACACATATAAATATAAATACTTTAGTAAGATTGACAAAGATAAACAAATAGTCATATGATTATATAAATAGAATGATTGATGAATAGATGTACAGGTAAATAGAACGATTGATTCAGATAAACTAATGAATAAGTAAATAAATAAATACATTAATTAATAATATGCCAGGAATAGAGACAAGGGAAAGAAATGAGTAAATATAGGCAACATCACTACCAGGAAAATACGAGTCAAACAGGAAAACAAAGAAAATGTATACACTCTTTATCTCTTCTCTCGTCAAGGGGTGAATTGGAGAGTGCTACAAATTAAATAATGGTTTCTTAGAAGTCATCTGATTCTGTTTCATCGTAGTGTGTGGAAGAATAAATTAAAACAAGTACAGTTAACTCACAACGCCTTATTTTCTTATTGTTTTGAAGGAAAGTTCACACACATACACACACACTTTAACATACTCACAAACACATACATGCATATACAAACACAGACACATGCACATACACACACACGCATATACAAACACAGACACGACACATGCACATCCACATACGTAAGAGAAAAAAAAAAAAAAAAAAAAAAAAAAAAAAAAAAAATGTAAAAAATGAAAAAAAAAAAATATAAGAAAAATGGCAGAGAGTATTATCTACCAAGGTAAAAAGTGGAGTGTGAGATAATAAAGTTGTGTGTGGGTGTTGAGGTGATAATGGAAAGATAAACAGAGGAAGTGAAAAGTTGCGATCATCTTACTAAAGGCGGCTTCCAGGAACTCAGGCAGGGGGGGGAGCAGGGGGGGGGGTTAATTCCTGACTGAGAAACGAAGAATTAAAATGATGGGGAAGGAGAGAGAGAGAGAGAGAGAGAGAGAGAGAGAGAGAGAGAGAGAGAGAGAGAGAGAGAGAGAGAGAGAGAGAGAGAGAGAGAGAGAGAGAGAGAGAGAGTGTGTGTGTGTGTGTGTGTAAAGGAGAGGGGATGTGAGGAAAGAATGGCATGATGGTTAAAAGTAAGGAGAGGAAGGGAGGGATGGAGAGAGACTGGTGGTAATAGGACGTGTTGCTTGCTAATTGAGGGACTGATGGAGGGAAGGGGAGGGAGAGAGGGAGGGTAGGACTTGGGATGCCGTGGGAGGAGGGAGTGAAGGAAGGAGGAAGAGAGGGAGGGTGTGACTTAGGACGCCGTGGGAGGAGGGAGTGAAGGAAGGAGGGAGCGAAGGAGAGATAGAAAGTTTTGCTTAGAGAGGAAAGTAAGGGAAACAGAAAGTACAGGATTAAGAAAAGAGAAGGCTAAAGAAGGAAGGACAGAGAACGAAGGAGGAAAGAGTGAATGAGGAGGGAGGGAGTGAAGGAAGAATGAAAGAGTAAAAGAGAAAGGGGTGAATTTGGAAGTGAGTGGGGAGGAAGAGTGGTTGAGGAAGGAGGAACGATGAAGGGGGAGGGATTGATTGATTGATATTAGGTACCGCAACAGCGAGGTCATAAAGCGCCATGAGTACGTGATAAATAGGTGAGACAGCAAGCAGGAAGGAAATATAAAGCAGAGAGGGACAGTTGAAAAATTGAAAAGGCGTGGCTGGGGCCGAAGGGACGCCAAAATCCTTAAAGTATTGCCCACATCACTACAGGCAATACCCCCCCCCCCCCCTACGGGATGAAGGAGAAGGGAAAGAGTGGATTAGGAAGTGAGGGAGGAAGGAGGGAGGAAAGAGTGGATTAGGGAGAGAGGAAGGAGAAAGGGAGGGAGAGGGTTGGAAGGAAGAAATAGAGGAGGAGGGAGGAAGGAGGGAATAAGTGGAATAGGAAGTGAGCGAGGAAAGAGTGGATTAAAAAGGGAGAGAGGAAGGAGGGAGGGGGGGGGGTGAAAGGAAGAAATAGAGGAAGAAGTGAGGGATGAAGGGGAAGAAAGAAGAAGTGAGGGAGAATGACAGGAACAGAGAAAAAGTAAGGGATGAAGAAGGAGGGAGGAAGGGGGAGAACAGAGAAGAAGTGAGGGAAGAGAGAGGAAGGAGAAGAAGTGAGGAAGGAGGAGGGAGGAAGGAGAAAACAGAGAAGAAGTGAGGAAGGAGGAGGGAGGAAGGAGAAAAACAGAGAGGAAGTGAGGGAGGAAGGAGGAGGGAGGAAGGAGAAAAACAGAGAAGAAGTGAGGGATGGAAGAAGGCAAGAGGTGTGCTTGCCGAGGAAGAAGGAGAATTATTAAGGATTACATTGGACTTAGACACAGTAACACACCTAATGATACTCACCAGACTGTGTTGGAGCAGGAAGAGGAGGAGGAGGAGGAGGAGGAGGAGGAGGAGGAGGAGGAGGAGGAGGAGGAGGAGGAAGAGGAAGAGGAAGAGGAAGAGGAGGAGGAGGAGGAGGAGGTAGAGGAGGAGGAGGAGGAGGAGGAGAAGGAGGGAAAACGGACAGAAGAAATGGAAGAAGAAATGGAAGAAGAGAAAAGACGGTGAAAATAATGGAAGAGGAGGAGGAGGAAAACAAAAAGAGGGAAAAAATGATGAAAATAATGGAGGAGGAGGAGGAGAAAAACAAAAAGAGGAAAAGAGATGATGTAAATAAAGGAAGAGGAGGAGGAGGAGGAGGACAGGAGTTGAAGGGGAAAGAGGATGAAATGTTATGAAGATGAAGATGTAGGATTAGGATTAGGAGGAGAAGGGGAAAAAGAAGATGAAATGAAATGAAGAATGAAGAATGGTGGCGAAGAAGAAAATAGAAGAAAAAAAAAGAAAAAAAAAAGAACAATAATAAGACAAATAATAATAATAATAATAATAATAATAATAATAATAATAATAATAATAATAATAAGAAGAAGAAGAAGAAGAAGAAAAAGAAGAAGAAGAAAAAGAAGAAGATAGAAAAAAAGAAGAACAAAAAGCAGAAGTATAAGGAATGAAGGTTGAATTATAGAAGATCCTGTAGAAATTGCTTTGGTGTTTATTGGGTGAGAGGGAAGAGGTAAAGGAGAGAACACAGCAGGAGAAGAGGGACCAATTGAGGCGGAGAAAGGAAGGAGAGAGAATAATAATAAGCGAGGATAATAATATTGGTGTGAGAGACAGGCAGTGAGTGGACGAAGGAAGGGGTGTGTGAGAGAGAGAGAGAAAGAAATAGAGAGAGAGAGAGAGAGAGAGAGAGGAGAGAGAG
>JAWZYT010005452.1:0-17500 GCA_034508575.1 Petrolisthes manimaculis
GATATAGATAGATAGATAGATAGATACATTGATAGATAGATAGATACATTGATAGATAGATAGATAGATACATTGATAGATAGATAGATAGATACATTAATAGATAGATAAATAGATTGATTGATAGATGGATGGATGGATGGAATGAAAGAAGGGTGAGAACGAATGAAAGGAAAAATGTATGGAATAGGATTGAATGAAAATGAAGTAAAAATAAGAGAAGGAGAGAAGAAAAGATAAACAGAGAATGAAAGAAGGATGTATGGATCAATGGAACTGCATGGTGGAAAAGTAAATGAAAATAAAAGGAAGTAAAGAAGGAAGAAAGGAAAACAGGAAATGGAACAGTGAAGAGGGAAGTGAAAATGAAGGAAAGGGATAAGTTGTGATGATGAAGGTGATAAGTGATGGTGATGATGGAGACTAGAATGAAGATATGGTGAAGTGGTGAAGGTATATATGGTAGTTGTGATGATAGTGAGTGGTGGTGCTTAATTGAGGTGGTGATAGTGATGATGATGGTGGTGTGGTAGAGCTGAAAATGACAGTGATGATGGTGGTGATGACTGGTGATGAAAATAAGTGGGTAGATGGTGATAACAGGGAAAATATAAAAGGTGGTGGTAGTGTGTGTGTGTGTGTGATGATACTTGGAGAAATGTGATGATACTTGAGATAAATAAAGTGGTGAATGTGTGTAGTGGTGGTGAGGTGGTGGTGAGGTGGAGTCCCAAGCGAGTGTGGTGAAGTGTTACCTCATTACCATACCAGCAACTCCCTGACCAGCACCAGACCTACACACACGACAGGCAGGCAGGGCAGGCAGATGGCAGATAGGGAGAGACAGCCAGGGAGAAGTGGAATGGAGGGTAGGAAGGCAGGGTGAGGCAGATAGGATGAGACAGGCAGGGAGAAGTGGAATGGAAGATGGCAGGAAGGCAAAGGAAGTGGAATGGAAGATATAAAGAAAGGCAGGGGGAGGCAGATGGAAGATAGGAAGAGGCAGGCAGGGAATAGGGAGGACAGGAAGGCAGACTTGGGGAAGGCGGAAGACATAGGAGGAGGCTAAAGGGAAGCAGAAAGCATGTTGGCAGACGGCAGACAGGGAGGACGAGGGAAGGCAGACAGACAGAAAGAACATGTAAGCAGAATATGCAAGACTGTATGTGACTGAGTGGTAAGGAGGAACAGGTGGGGAATTTTCAGACATACAAGCACACACATATATATCATAGTCAAGCATGCAGACAGAGGGAGAACGGGAAAGTAGACAAAGAGAGGGACGAAAGGATAACAGGAAATAAATAAGAGAAGAAAGGGACTAAAGGAGAAGAGGGACGAAAGAAAAACAGGAAAGAGATACGAGAAAAAACACAGAAAAGTAGGAAAGGAGAAGAGAGGAACGAAAGAAAAGAGTTCAGAGGGATGGGGAGGAGGAGGGGGTGAATTCGAGAGGGATGAAAAGGGAGTCAAATGAAGGGTAGCAAGTTTAAAAAGATGAGAGAGAGAGAGAGAGAGAGAGAGAGAGAGAGAGAGAGAGAGAGAGAGAGTATTCCATCCTCTTCCCACCCCCAAATATTTTCACCAAGTTAGACATCATAACACCGTAGACTTTCCTCACTCACTCACTCCCACCTTGACAATGGATACAACAGTGTGGGAGTTTAGTCACGTTTTCTCTTACTACATAAATAATTCTACACCAACTAAAGTATATAGTAAATAAAATATATATGATTAAATAACATCACCAGTTTATACATAATATTATTGGAGTTTGTTTTTCCTATATCTTACTCTTATTATAAATAAATAAATAAATAAATAAATAAATAAATAAAGAACTTAATAATAATAATAAGAAGAATACCAGAGAGCGAGAGAGAGAGAGAGAGAGAGAGAGAGTTATAGGCCTACTATATCTTAACTGTTATTGCTTCTTCCTTTATTTCTCCATCTTTATCTTTATGGTGTGTTTTTAGTGCCTTCTTCAACTGACTTGTTTTGGCTTCCTGTTAAAGACGATGTTTCTGTAGCCAGCCAACCAACCAGTCACTCAGTCAGTCAAACATCCGTCCATCCATCCATCTATCTAGCCATTCAGTCAGCCATCCATCCATCCATCCATCCAGTCAGTCAGTCATCCATCCATCCATCTATCCATTCGGTCAGCCATCTATCAATCCATCCATCCATCCATCCAGTCAGTCAGTCAAACATCCGTCCATCCATCCATCTATCTAGCCATTCAGTCAGCCATCTATCCATCCATCCATCCAGTCAGTCAGCCATCCATCCATTCGGTCAGCCATCTATCAATCCATCCATCCATCCAGTCAGTCATCCATCCATCCATCCGTCCAGCCACTCGTGTGTTTGTTTCCCCTTATACTTACTACCTTTTACTCCCTTATACTCCCTGACTCTCCACCATTCACTCCACACCTTTATTCTTCACTACTCCTTATCCCCTTTGTTCACTCTTCCTTGTCTTCTTTCTCTCTTCCTGCTTTAATATATTTCTTCCTCTTCTCTATTCTCAGTTTATTTGGTTATACACTGTACTCTCTTTCTCTCACAACTCTCTCTCTTTCTCTCTTATTCCTTTCTTCAGCCTCATCTTCTCCTCCAATGTCTTCTCTCTTTCTTCCTCCCTCCTTCTTTCCTTGTCTCCTCCCTCCTTCCTTCCTTTCCTCCTTGTCTCCTCCCTTCTCTCTCTGTTTTGCTTCTCTCCTCCCTCATTCCTCCTTTCTTCCCTCCTACCTTTCCTTGTCTCCTCCCTCCTTCATTCGTTCCTTCCTTCCTTCTATTATGCACTTGACATCCTGGTTTATGTACCTCTTCCTTCACCCCTCATCCATATCACCCCCTCCCCCTTTCCCCTCTCCATTAACCCCCTCACTGGTGCTAAAGAAATTCATACGTCCACGCTCTCTCTCTCTCTCTCGCTCTCTCTCTCTCTCTCTCTCTCTCTCTCTCTCTCTCTCTTAAAATCGTATAACTGGGAACAAATATTTATCACAAAAATCTAATTTTACTAAAAAAAAATAAGCGAAATATCGCAATGAAAAATTATTTATATAAGAAAAGTTACGTCAATAATAAAACGAAAAAACACACACTATGAATTCTGGGGTAATGAAAAATTATCTAGGACTACAACATTGACAAAATGAAATAATAATAATAATAATAATATTAAAAATAATAATAATAATAATAATATTAATAATAATCACAATAACAATAATAAAAATAATAAGAAAATCAATATAACAACAGCAAACAAATGTAATAAAAACATATCAAATACATAATGAGTAAACAAAACACTCACATTTTGATTATACTAGAGGCAACAACAACAACAAACAACAACACACTTTGAAGAAGAATAAGGACATAGCAGTAAGTAGACGATACAACAACAACGACCAACAATAACAAACACACTCTGAAAAATAAGAATAGTAAGAAATCAACAACAACAACAACAACAACACTGGCAACAAACAAACAATCAAACACACTCTGAAATAATAAGAACAAAAGGTAGTGAGTGAAGAGGTGGCCACTACTTACTGATAACAAAGAGGTGTGTGTGTGTGTGTGTGTGTGTGTAACACCATCTCAAGAGGAACTTAACTCACTCTGGGTGCTAAGACCTCTTGATCCTGAGCCATGCAGAGACGAGTGTTGTGTTGTGTTGTTGTGTTGTGTTGGGGAGGGGGAGGTTGGGGAAGGGGAGGTTGGGAAAGGGAGGGGGAGGTTGGGGATAAAATTTCCCCTTTCATCTTCCTTTTCCCCTCTGAACATATTTCCAACCATCCCCTCCCCTCTCCTCTTCCCCCCCCCCCTCAGTTCCCACCCACACTTACAACACTCATCTACACTTGTCATTACACTAACAGGAAATACTTGGAATTGTGTACAAGTGTTCGAAATGAGACCTCTTCCCTTTTGAAGTTCCATTTGTCCACCGTAACTTCCTCCCTTCATCCAGCCCCACCCCTTCCCTATTTCCCCTTGAGCTCCCTTCCCCCGCCCCCCGTGTTCCCCCTCTCTCCTAAGGGCCCCCTCGATCACTCCCCTCACTTTCCTATCCTTTCATATCCCCCTTCCCTTCCCATTTCACTAGTTTCTTTTTCACTAACTTCCTTCCTCTTTTCCATTTCTATCTCTACTCTCTAATTCTAACCTCACCTCGTCTTCTCCTCTCTCCATCCATCCCCTCCTCCTCTCCACTAACCCTTTCATACCCTTCCATTTCTCTTAATCTTTCCCCTCACCTTTCCTTCTCCAACAAACCTTTCCCTTTTTTCCCCTACGTCTTCCCCTCGACGCCCCTTCTCACCCTTCCTTTAACCCTTCCCCTCGCCCTTCCTCCTTCCTTCCATTTCCCTCAACGCATATCCTTTTATCCTTCATTTCTCTCTCTCTCTCTCTCTCTCTCTCTCTCTCTCTCTCTCTCTCTCTCTCTCTCTCTCTCTCTCTCTCTCTCTCTCTCTCTCTCTCTCTCTCTCTCTCTCCTCCAACTAACCCTTCTTCCATTTCCCTCCCTGAACATCCTCTTATCCTTTCCCTTTCCCATTCATTTTTTGTTTCTCTCTCTCCCATCCTCCCAACTCCCACCCCACTCCATCTTCTTCCTCCAGCAAACTAACCCTTAATTCCCCTCACACACACACACACACACACACAGGCACCCTATGGCTATCAAGTCCTTCACTCTGACCAACACATACATACATTTCCTTTCTCTTCGTTCCTCCTCGCCTTCACTCAACAGCCTTATAACTTTAGATGTGCCTTTACCCCATCTATCTACCTCTTGTGGCCTCTCGCTTCGTGCACCTTCTCCTTCAAACAGCAACAGACCTAGTGATACAGTTGAGGACATATCAAACAGACATAGGGTTGGATGTGACGTTGTGTGGAGAGTCGACCAGTCCTATTTTATATATACTTGATATGGGGCCCTGTTAATTTAAAGTGTCTGGGTTTTTTTTCATGTGACAGCAACTGTATCTAATCCTATACCATCTATTTCCTTCGTTTATACCTTATCTCTATTTTTTCCTTGACCCTCATAACCGTATCCTACCATCCATCTACTTCATCCTTCCTTCACCACTTCTCCCGTCTTCCTCCAAACTCTCCCTCCATCTTTACCACTATTCCATCATCTCATTCATCCCAACGTGTCCCTCACTCCTCCTTCCAACTCCTATTCTCACCCTATAAACGAGTACAGAAGATGCATGCACATAATTTTCGAGTCTGGACACCCAATAAACATCGATTTTCACTATGTATGTGCCCTGTTGTCTTGTCATAACATTCATCTCTTATTGGTTTTCTTTTATCATTCCCATCATTACTCTCATCTCACTATAATTCACTCCTGCCACCACCTCCCTCATCTCAACCTCTCACTCATTCCACCCCCTCACTCATCCCACCCCCTCCCTCATCCCACCCCATCCTTCGTTCCTCACCCTGACCTTAATCCCCATGCAGACACCCACACCCACACCCCCATCATCAATTACTACTCGACCTAGCCTCATCCTCACCCCACTCCATCCACCTCCTTCATCCCCATGCATACACTCATCCTCCTTACCCTCGTCTCATCACCTCCCTAATCCCTAATCCATTTTACCAACCCACAAACTTCATCAAATTCTAATCCTTATTTTCACTCGTGCCAAAATCTCTAACATCTCATTTTCACCAATTTTTATTTACAAGATGAACAAATAATATAAAATCTGATAAAAGGGAAATAGAAATAAAGTGCAAAGTGGTCCAGGCCGAGTTATTTTGCACTTTAATTAAAATACTATACCATTGACTGAAGGAAAGTGTGAGAGATTTTATGGCACACTTAGTCGATTTTGTTTTCTTTTTTCTTATCATTTTTTTTAGGTGTAGAAGCAGTGACGTGCGTGTATGTGTGTATGTATGTGTGTGTGTGTGTGTGTGTTAGACCTCGGTACCGGACACGCCGCTTATGTCCGGTATAGGATAATAATAATAATAAAAAAAAGAGAAATTTGTCCCCCTTCCCCCCATTTTCACCCCCACCCCACCCCACCCATCACCCTCCTCTCCCATGTGGCTGGTTGGCGGGTGGGGTCAGGTGACGTCACAGGGTCAAGGGGGGTCAGGGGGCACCGTGACCTTTTTTAAGAGGGTCACGAGCCTGGTGTGTCGATGGTGGTGATGGTGTGATGGTGGTGTGATGTAGTGTGGTGTGGCATTGTGTGGTGATGGTGGTGTGGTGTTGTGTGGTATTGTGGTTTTAAGGTATGTTGTTATTGTTGTTTTTCTTGTTGTTGCTGTGGTGGTGGTGGTTGAGATAGTATAATGCAGGATATGTGTATGTGTGTGTATGTGTGTGTGTGTATATGTGTATATGTGTGTGTGTGTGTACATTTAAACTCAGGCATCAGAGACTGACTGACTGCCTCGAGGCTTGCACATATTTGATATAAAAATAATGAAGCACTCAAAGGAAATAATTAAGATAACATGCAGGAATCAGGTTGACTGGGAATCTTATCTGCTTGTGAGGACTAGACACACACACACACACACACATACACACAACCCTTGTACGGCTACACTTGCTATACTTGAGGAGAGATTGTTTTGTTGGTGAATAGAAAGGTCACTCATTCCTCCAAACTATATGCCACAAAACAGATCCCTTATTAGTATACCATGGAGGGTGTCTAGTTTTCTGGCATATGTAGTTGGGAGGAATCAGTATAGCCTTCCAAATGACCAACAAGAGAATCTCCCCTTGAATATTAACACATGTTCTCATTCTGGACAACTCGACCCTATTTTGGCCATTTAATCCCACTGACCGCCAGGCACAGCTCACTTTCCCGCCATATTCACGTTTCCCGCCATTTCGTCACTTTTGGCGCCACTTGAGTGTGTTTGTTTACGAAGGATCTCTCTCGTCCCGGGAATGTGGCCCTCTCTCCCTCCCTCCCTCAGTTCATAATTTTCTCCTGTCATATTACTCCTTCCCTCCTTCTTCTCTCCCATTAATATACCTCCTTCATTCCATTATCCTCTCCTGTTTCTCCATCCCTCTCTATTTCTCTCCATCCATTTCTCGTTTCCTACCGTTCCTTCTCTTCCTTCTCTCCCTCTATTTCTCATGTCCACCTATTCCTTCTCTCTTTTTTTCCCTCCACTTTTCGTCTCCTCCTATTCCTTTTCTCTTTCTCTCCCTCCCTTTCTCATGTCCTCCTGTTCCTTCTCTCTCAGCCATAGAGCTAAGAATAGGTTCGGTAGGATATCTGAATGAAGAATTGGGTGGTTTGTTGAAGTAGGGTGTGGTATTGAAGGTGGGGACTCAGTGGGTGGATGGGTGAGGTAGTGAGGGTGGATACTGTTACGGTGCGACATCTTCACTATGTCACATCGTATTTATATTTTGCAATCACATCTTCACTATTAAGTGAAGATGTGAATACTATATTTCATCATCGTGTTTGCATCCTAGCAGTGAGAGAAACATCTTTACTATTTACTTTACACATTCGGCCTTTTTCCATTTTCTATATTTCAGGGCACACTCCCTGGCCATTTCCAAATACGTCTGGTTAGGCCGCATCTCTATATCTCTGAAGTGTCTTCTGTACACTTCAGGATCCACTATAGCTGTCTGTAATACTGCTTCCTTTACGACACTATAGTCTCGGCACTCTTCTACACTTAGACTGGTAACTGTCTCTCTTGCTTTTCCTTTCAGCTTTGCCTGTACCAGTAAGGCCCATTCCCCTTCTGGCCATTCTCTTAGTGTCGCAATCTTTTCAAATTGGATGAAGAAATTTTCTGCTTCTTCGTCCATGAACTCTGGTATGAGGCTTACTTTATTTTCAGCAGAGCTGTTACGGTGTGACATCTTCACTTTGTCACATCTTATTTATATTTTACTATCACATCTTCACTATTAAGTGAAGATGTGAATACTGTATTTCATCATCGTGTTTGCACCCTAACAGAGAGGGAAACATCTTTACTATTTACTTTAAGATGTGAAGTTGTATTTTGTTATATTCTGTAGTTCTAGGTTAGATCCAAATGGGATATATGGTCCAACAGAATATTGTGACATAACAGAACAGAATAGAAAGCTATAGAAAGCTTAAAGAATTTAAATAAGATTAAATAAAGCTACAAGAGCTAAAGTGTGTGTTTAAATCCTCCTCTTTTCCCTTATTAAGAGACCTGTTTACGAAGGACCGTAACAGATTTGGGGGCCTGTCCGGGATCTCTTTACCAAGAAAAAGTATTGAGAAGGAAAAAGATATTTTACTAAAGGTGTAATAAGTGGAAAATATATGGAGGAAAGTGGAGAAGGGTCCACCCTATTAGTAAGAGCAAAACAGTTGCTGGATGAAGTAAGAAACATCGGACCTAAAAACCTGGAGCTGAATTACTCCAGAGTGGAACATAGCATCCACTCTGGAGTAATTCAGCTCCAGGTTTTTAGGTCCGATGTTTCTTACTTCATCCAGCAACTGTTTTGCTCTTACTATGTCACGAGTTACAATTAACTCGTGACGTATTAGTCAATATGTAGCAGGGATAAGTATTAACATCTTCACTATTCAGTGAAGATGATTATCTCCTGGATACATTATTGCGCCTCCGTGTTATTTCTGTTGCGGTATTATTATACCGGCATTAAGTTTCTGTGACATCTCTACTCTTAGGTAGAAGGTGTCCTGTCACAGAAACTTAATGCCGGTATAATAATACCGCAACAAAAATAACACGGAGGCGCAATAATGTATCCAGGGGATAATCATCTTCACTGAATAGTGAAGATGTTAATACTTATCCCTGCTACATATTGACTAATACGTCACGAGTCAATTGTAACTCGTGACATACTAACAGGGTGGACCCTTCTCCACTTTCCTCCATATATTTTCCACTTATTACACCTGTAGTAAAATATCTTTTTCCTTCTCAATACTTTTTCTTGGTAAAGAGATCCCGGACAGGCCCCCAAATCTGTTACGGTACTTCAAATCAGGTCTCTTGATAAGGGAGAAGAGGAGGATTTAAGCACACACTTTAGCTCTTGTAGCTATTTTTAATCTTACTTAAATCCTTTAAGCTTTCTATAGCTTTCTATTCTGTTCTGTTTTACAATATTA
Source organism: Petrolisthes manimaculis (assembly GCA_034508575.1). NCBI lineage: Eukaryota > Metazoa > Arthropoda > Malacostraca > Decapoda > Porcellanidae > Petrolisthes > Petrolisthes manimaculis. The sequence goes on from JAWZYT010005452.1 coordinate 9,195, forward strand.
TTAACATTGTTACCTTTAACAGGAAATGAATATCTTTTCTAATTCTGAGCATAATTATCTGTAGACTTCGCATATTCGTCTGTATATTTAGAATGACCATAACCCTAGGCCAGACTCACACCTCCCCCATAGTGATTTGCGCTCCTATTTCCATTTTTAAGGCCCCTTGGATTATTATTCCAACTTTGATGATTGGGTTTCCCCCTAAGCTCTGTATTTTCCTTGGGGAATCCATGGACCATCCTTAGTTGATCTGCCTTACGTCCCACTTCTAGTATATCCTTGATGTCTAGGCGTATAATCTCGTATCTCATCTCGGGCTTTAAGTTGTCCATGAACTATTCCATCATTACCATCTGGTCTACATCTTCTATTTTCTTTACACATTCGGCCTTTTTCCATTTTCCATATTTCAGGGCACACTCCCTTGGGGGCGGGGGCGGGGGCGTGGGTTGGGGGTGGGGCGGGGTGAGCGAAGCGAGCAGCGCCGCAGGCAAAAGCACCCACGGCGTAGCCGTGGCTGACGAAGTCAGTGCTTGTATAAAAAAAAAAATATATAAAAAAAAAATTATATAAAAAAAAAATTATATAAAAAAATTTTATGTAAAAAAATTTTATGTAAATTTTTTTTATAAACATTTTTTTATAAAAAAAAATATATAAAAAAAATTATATAAAAAAAAATTTATAAAATTTTTTTATATAAAAAAATGTTTATATAAAAAAAAATTATATGAAAAAAAAATTATATAAAAAAAAATTTATATGAAAAAAATTTATATAAAAAAAAATATATAAAAAATTTATATATAAAAAAAATTATATAAAAAAAAAATTATATAAAAAACAATTTATAAAAAAAAAATTATATAAAAAACAATTTATAAAAAAAAAAAAAAAAAAAATTATATATAAAAAAAAATTATGTAAAAAAATTTTATATAATTTTTTTTTATATAAAAAAGCCAGTGCTTGTAATTATAAAGAAGAATAGATATTTAACAACGAATATATACACAGCTATATATGACGTGCAAGACTGTAATAAATAATACCCATTCTTGTTTTGTTTTATTTACACACCAATAATGTAGTTACGAGTTAATGAAGAGATGGTGAAAGATTAGAACTTATGGAGGATAAATTAAAAACACGAAACTATAATACAACTCAACTTAACCAAACATAAACCTAACCTAACTTGACTTAACTTTTAACCTAACCTAATCTAACGTAACGTAACCTATGAAAAATGTACTTTATTCATTCTATCTCCTGTCAGTTGCCTTGGAAAGTACAACTGTCTGAAAACTAGACCATTTAAGTTGAAGATGAGGGTAGGTGTCCTGCGAGTGGGGTGGGACGAGTAGGACGGGACGGGGCGAGGAGAGACGAACGAGTTGACGGGGCGAGTGGATGCGAACGAGCTGATGGGTGTGAGGAACGAGTAGGACGGGGCGTGGTGAGGTGAACAAGTTGACGGGGCGAGTTGAGGCGAACGAGTTGACGTGTGTGAAGAATGAGTTGACGAGTTTGAAGTGGCAGTCAGTAGTATAGTAGTGACGTCATCAATATCGACGATTAAATACGAAATCAGCTTTCACAATGATCTCAGAATTAAACGTATCTGGCAAATCATTGTGAAAACCAGTTTCGTGACGAGACGACGAAGGAGAAGATGGAAGATATATACGTGTGTGTGTGTGTGTGTGTGTGTAGGTAGCCGACAGTGCAATTAATAACGGGAGATTCTTTGGAGAGTGAGTAAATTGGTGCTACCGATTCCTCCAAACTATGCCAGAAAACAAATGTCCCCAATAGTACTTCTTAATTACTAGGGGATGTGTTTGGTGGCATAGTTTGGAGGACTCAAGACAACACCTTCCAATTCACCAACATGAGACTCTCCCCTTACTTACTGAACTTACTACAGAGGTTGAAGTGATATACAATTATACACTTACAACTACATATGGTGCATTATACTTTATACAGTGATGTGCAATAATTAAATAACTACTGCATACTTATACTTATACTTAAAATATTAATAAATACAATTTCTCCATTATTACTATTTATACTACTACTGCTACTACTACTACTATTACTGTATATCATAAGATTAGTATTATTCATATCTATAGTTAACATATTTATGAATTACAATACAAATAAATAATTCGAAGTCACACTAACATAGTCATACTTAAAAAAGGTGAAATTCTCCTTTTGGTAAATTGGAGGGCTACTGATTCCTCCTAACTATGCCAGGAAACAGACTACCTTAATGTTACTAATAGGGAGACCTGTTTCGTGGCATAGTTTGGAGGAATCAGCACACTCCATCTAATTCAACCAACATGAGAACCTGCTCTTAATTCGACAAGTTTATCATTACATTTACAGCTTCATACATTAACTAAATTTAAATATTGTTGATTTCGTCTTATTTTAAAAGTTTTATTGATCTTATTTCTACATGACCTTGACCTTATATTATTTCTACATGACCTTGACCTGATATTATTTCTACATTACTTTGACCTTATATTAGTTTTATTGACCTTATTTCTACATTAATTTTACCTTATAATATTTCTACATGACCTTGACTTTATATTAGTTCTACATTTGACCTTATTTTATTTCTACATTTAAGGTGACAGTATATTTTGGTTAGATTGGAGCCACTTGATTCCTCCACCTTCAAAGTATGCCAGGAAACAGACTCAGATGAAGAGAAATAATGGTATCCTGTTGCCTGGAATAGTTTTGGAGGAATCATTTGCTCCAGATTTACCACCCAATCCTTAAATAAATCTTGTGTCTACATCTGTCAGTTCATTAATGATACTAATACATTTGATGTTACATACATTATTTTTATGCTAAGAAAAAAAAAAGTTACCTTATTTCTACTTTCTACATTTAAAATAATCATAATAACTTTATTACTTATACTACATTACAGATCAATATTAATAATCTTACTTTTACATAAATGTTGTAATCATTTTATTTCTACATTATACACAAATAAAATATAATTGTTCTATATAAAAATTAAATTAAATTTATTTCTACATTATAAATAAAATATAAATGTTCTATATTAAAGATAGATTAATATTATTACTACATTATAAATACAATACCCATATTTCTAAATAGAGTTACATTAGGTGTATGTCTACATTATAATAATACAATTTTATTTCTACATTATAATAATACCTTATTTCTACATTACAGCTACATTATTATATTTATTGGTACCAAGATAAATAACGTTAGTGACTACAGTGTATAATAAATGTAAAAGGCACGAATGTTTTCCCAATGATGAACGTGACTGCATGTAAAAAAAAAGAAAAAAAAAAAAATAGGAAGACGAAAAAAAGAAAAAAAAACATCAATATGTGACAAGAATCTCTCCATTCGTCTTTTTTTTTTTCTCTCTCTCTCTCTCTCTCACACACACACACACGCACAAGTCAAAAAGTACCGCAGTATTTTAATTAATAGCACAATTTTCATAAGTAACAAGCACTACATCTTGCTCTCTCTCTCTCTCTCTCTCTCATTTCCCTACACCAGTTCCCCCCCTGCCCCCCTCCCCCCGCCCCCCCTTGAAACGAGTAGGGGTAAAGGGTTATGGGGACATTAGCATGGCTTGTGTCGGGTGTCAAAACAAACAGGACCACTACGAGAGAGAGAGAGAGAGAGAGAGAGAGAGAGAGAGAGAGAGAGAGAGAGAGAGAGAGAGAGATGACCACATATTACTCTACTCACAGACTCTAATTATCATCATCATCATCATACACACACACACACACAGATCCGCAGGCAAACACCCTCCAAACAGACACACTGCCCAACGAGAGAGAAACAGAGGAGAGTCAGTGTGTGTGTGTGTGTGTGTGTAACTTTAACCTTAACAGAGGCCAGGATGGCACACGTGCTTCGCTGGCTTGAGAAAAAAAACAACAATACACACACACACACACAGATACACAGACTGACAGACAGAGTAGGGACATATACACATACATACAAACAAATAAATACACACACACACACACACCATCTCTCGTTCTTCCTTACCATACTTCCACCCTGATCCACACTTTACACCCTACACTCCCCCTTCACCCTACATCCACCCCTTCACCCTACCCTCCCTTCACCCTACACCCACCCCTTCACCCTACACCCTCCCCCTTCACCCTACCTCGCTACACCAGACAACAGCTCCTTCAAAATGGCATAAATCTGGTCTAATTATCCTCCCCCTTCCTCTCTCTCTTTCTCTCATTTCCATTTTTTCTCTCCCTTTTCTTTTTCTCTCATTTCCATCTTTTCTCTCTCTTTCTCTCATTTCCATCTTTTCTCTCCTTTCTTTCTTTCTCTCATTTCCACCTTCTCTCCATTCTCTCTTTCTCTCATTTCCACCTTCCCTTCCTTTCTCTCTTTCTTCCATTACCATCTTTTCTATCTCTTCTCCATTTCCTTCATCACTATATACCTCTCCCTACCTTCTCTTTATCCTATCTTTATCCGTGACTATCATTCCCGTTATCCCTTTCCTCACTCACTCCATCATTCCTTTTCCCTTGTCCCTACTTCTCTCCCCCATTACCTCTCTTCCCTCCCTCTTTCTCGCATTACCTCCTTCCCTCCATACAGACAGGGAGAGAAGGAGGACATCCAATCTTCATTCACAAGACTGGCAGACCACACCCTTCCCCCTCCTTCCCCCTTCACACTACCCCCTCCCCCACACACACATACATACACACCCTTCCCCCTCTTCACCATCTTCCTCCCCCTCGTACAGACACACCCTATAATATAGTACCCCATTTACACCATCACACCCTTCCCCCTCCAACCCCATCACACCAAATCCCTATCCTTCCCTCTCACACCATTTTCCCTCTCTCACACCATCTTCCCTCTCATCAAATATCACCTCAAAAGCCATTCCCTCTCACATACATACATACAACGATACATACATAGACGTACACGCACCTGCAAAGCCAAAACATACCACACACAAAAAAAAAAAGTGACAGACCTCAAGTGGGTAGGAAAGCAGCAGGTGCATGGGTGGGGGTGGGGAGGGGGAAGTGGGGGTAGTGGGTGGGGGTATAGGGTAGTGATGGTGGTGGAGGTAGTGGTGATGGTGGATATAGGGGGGGTGGGGGGGTGGGGGGGGTTGGTGGAGGTAAGGGGGGGGGTAGTGGTGGTGGTGTTATGTCAGGTGGGTGAGCGAACTAACCTGTGGAAAAGAGAGAGTGTGTGTGAGTGAACAGAACACCTTGATAAGAGTCCCATTCACCCCCATACATACATACATACATACATATATACATACATTCGCACACACTCTGGTCTCACTCTACACATATACTCTACCCTTCCAACACTACACACACACACTCTGGTCTCACTCTACACACATACTCTTCCCAACTCACACTACACATTCTCTTCACCTCCAACATGACAGACACACACATACACCCATTCTACACCACTTTAGTATACGAGTAATGAGTAGAGGTATTCATGAAGGTGAAGGAAGCATCGCCACTTTTGTAAACAATAAACAACAGCATTTGTGAGGCGCCCTTCTTGACGGCCTCTCGCTCCTGCTCCTTCAGGTTGGTTTGGTGTTCTTGAGGATCCGGTGAGGGAGGAGGAGGGTGTGTGTGTGTGTGTGTGTGTATAAGTGGAGAGGAAGGATGTAGGAGGGGGAGGGGGAAGGGAAAATGAATGAGTGTTGGGGTAGAATGGATTGAAATGATGCAGAAGATAGATACGAGATAGAAAGAAACATATACAAGATAAAGAAAGAAGAAGTAAAAGAAAATATATAATACCAACACCAACACATAATTATAACACCATAAAATACCATAACACATAATACAACACCATAAAATACCCTAACCAACACTAAAGACTTTCTACACCACCACCACAACAACAACCCAACCCTACAACCCATCCCTATATTCTCCATCAAGCACTGTGCCCCTTTCTTCCCTTAATCCACCTCCTCCTCCTCTTTCTCCTTTCTCACATTACTCTTGATTAAAAAAAATGGTACGTAAATAAATACATACATAAGGGGCCCTTCCTCAGGTTGGCTGGTTGGTTGGTGTTTACAGTGTAGCACCTGATCACGTAGTTGTACATACATACATATACATCCCCAACCACTCAACACACCACTCGAGTCCCACTGAATCACCCACTACCACTACCTACCCACCCATGCACTCAATATCTCGCCTCTCCAGTATTACAACAACAACAACACACACACACACACAGACAGACAGGCAAGCATGCAGGTATAACTCGAGTATCCGTCCATTTATTAAACTAAAGTACGTGCACCTGCTTTCTGTATGTATGTATGTATGTATGTATGTATGTCTAGCTTGTTTGGAATATATGTCTTGTTTGAAGTTGTAAGTAGTGTGTAAATAATTTGTCTCCAGTATTTATCCCTCCTTTCTTTCAATAACCTCTTTCCCTCTCCTCCTCCAATGCCCTCTCTCTCCTTCATCTCCAACATTCTCTCCCTCATCTCCTCCAACACCCTCTCCCCACCTTCGAGACCCACCCTTCTTCTTCTTCGGTTTCTCTCCCTTCCTTCCCATTTCTCACGCCCTCCCTCCTCCCCTCTTGTAAGGTGCAAATCTCAGGAGCTCATCAAATAATTATTGTGAGAAGAGTGTGAGTGTTGTGAGGTGTGGAGTGGACAGAAGGAGGTGGCAGAGATGATCGTGGGAGAGAGAGAGAGATGGGGTGAAAGTGAGCAAGGCAGAGAAGTGGGTAAAGTTGATCAGAGTTGAGAGGGGTGGGAGGGAGCAAGAGAGAGAAAGAGAGAGAGAGGTGGGGGAATGTAAAACGAAATGGAGAATGAAATGGGGAATGAAATGGAGAAGCAATAAATGAACTAAAAGTGAAGTGGAGAGGAGTGATGATGAGTGAAAAGTGAAGTGGAGAAGTGAAGAAGAGTGATGGTGAGTGAAAAGTGAAGTGGAGAAGTGAAGAAGAGTGATGGTGAGTGAAAAGTGAAGTGGAGAAGTGAAGAAGAGTGATGGTGAGTGAAAAGTGAAGTGGAGAAGTGAAGAAGAGTGATGGTGAGTGAAGTGGAGAAGTGGAGGCAGAGAGATAGTGAAACAGGCAGGGCGGGATTCTCTGCACCACAACAACCAGTCATCGCGTTAACTACACCTACTTGACCAGGGCACGGTAGGGCAAGGCAAGGCAGGGGGAGGAGTGGATGAGGGCAGGGGGAGGTACGATAGGTTAGTTAAAAAAAATATCCAAGCAGGGCAGGGAAGGAAAGGGCAAGGATAGAAAGGGAAGGACAGAGAAGGACAGGGAAGGAAAGGAAAGGAAATGACAGGGAAGGGAAGGAAAGGAAAGGAAAGGAAAGGAAAGGAAAGGAAAGGGCAAGAAAGGGAAGGAAAGGACAGGGAAGGGAAGGAAAGGAAAGGAAAGAACAGGGAAGGAAAGGGTAAGGACAGGGAACGAAAGGAAAGTAAAGAACAAGGAATAGCAAATCAAACAGGGCAAGAAAGGACAAACAAACCAAGCCAAGCCAGGACAACACAGGACAAGGCATGCAGGATCAATATAAAGAACCAACAAACAGGACACAGCAAGATAGTGTAAAAGCACAAACCCATTCTAACAACAAACAACAAATACATTACACTAACAAACAACACCTCTCCCTCCACACCCTTCTCTTCATCAGTCATCACCTCCTTTATCTCAGTTTTTTTTCCTTCTTCCTTCTTCTTCCATCATTCGTTTTCTCTTCTGTTTGCTATCGGTCCCTTCCCCTCTCTCTCTCTTTCTTTCTAATTTTCATCTCTCCGTCTCTTCCTCCTCCTCCTCCTCCTCCTCCACTCCATCTATCTCTCCTTCCATATTTCTTTCCATTTTCCATCTCTCCTGCTCCTCCCCCTCCTCTTCTTCTCTCTCTCCTTCCATTTTCCATCTCTCTTCCTCCTCTCCTTCTATATTCCATCTCTCCTTCTCCTGATCATTCTCCTCTCCTTCTCACCCATCCTCATCCTACCTTTCTCTCCATCCATGCAATCCCTATAAAAAAAAAAAAAAATCCCTCCCTCCATCCATCCATCCTCCTTTACTTCACCTCTATCTCCTTCTCCTTCTCCTCCTCCTCCTCCTCCTCCCCACTCACCCACGCTGCCTGCCTGCCTGACCCGCCCTGACCTCACCAAACCGGATATGACGTCACCAACCGA